>JACXGJ010004233.1:0-47186 GCA_016801105.1 Esox niger | reverse complement strand
GTGTCAAACCGGTTCCATGGAGGGCCGAGTGTCTGCGACTTTTCGCTCTCACCTTGTACTTGATTGATTAATTAGGTAACTCATTGGTTAGTTTCTACCCTCACCTGGTTGTTAAGGTGTGAACTGGGAACACATTTAAAGGAAAAACCGAAAACCGGCAGACACTCGGCCCTCCGTGGAACCGGTTTGACACCTGTGCCTTAGCACCTGACCTATCTGCTAATTTGGTGGTTTCTCTGGTTATAAAATATATTGTGAAATATGTTAGGTATTTGGGTACTGAGATTTACAAGTGTCAAACAGTTGTTACAAAAAATATCATATTTAAGTTGATTTATTATCTTTCCAGTCTCAAATTTGAGTTTAAACTGATCATGTTGGCTCAATTCATTTTTTCAATTCAAGTATGACAGGCTCCAGCGAATACTAAAACCAACTTACTGACAGAGGCAATACAAACATGTGACACAACCAAGGAATTGAACATAGATAGGGAATATAACAAAGACTGTAATGAATACACAGGAGGGCAGGTATGTTAACAAGCGCAGGGCGCAACAGCTTTATTAGTAACTAAGAGGGGAAGGTTGAAATCAAGCTCTTAGGCAGGCAATGGGTCACACAGAGGCCAGACAGGATAGACAGGGGACAGTACCGGAGGGCTGGGCCGAAAAACAGAGTCAGAATGAATCGGGCAGAAACTGGTCAGCACACTTAAGAGAACAAAAATGGCGGTCAGAGCCAAGCAGGTTCAGTTGAGTAAGTACAAACAAACAATACCCACACAAAGACTAGAGGGAACTGAACAGGACTAAATAGGGAAACAGACAAGACACAAATGGAGACACAGGTGATTAGAATGAGGGTAATTGGGATCTGATAACAGGAGTGTGTTCAGGTGCACAGGAGCTTGGGGTGCGTTCATGGGCTTGGGAGCTCGATTGCAAACCCAAGTGGGAGGAAGGCGTCACAAAAATAGGCCCACTCACAATATCAGCTTTAACACACCATCATTGAATGAACCTATTCATAATCACAAATATACAACTATTTTTTCATTGTCTATTCTTACCTCATACTTTAGGTAGCCAGTTGACTTAAATACGACAGTATTGTAAGTAGCATCTAGAAGAAAGATAGACTTTTAATGTTTCTGAATGAATCAATGCTTAATTGTATAACAGAGGTAATTAGCAAAAGAAGGACAGCAACAAATTGATTTTACTTTATTATATAAACAAATACAATCTGTAATGAAATCAACAAAAAAATGATTGCCTAGATTTTCTTCCAAAACATACGTATGTGCAAATACAGTCATTCATTTGCCAACCAAAACAGCTCAATCCACTGGAGTATCCAAATTCAGAAAGTGAATAAAGGTTTGGTCAAATAAGACATATTAGCAAGTTTTTTTTATGTAAATCACTACAACACTCATCTACAAGGACTTGCTTTCACAGTGAATCTTTCCAAAGGGCTATAAAAGCAAATCAAATGACTATTAATTTTGTCAATGACAATCTCCAAATTAATAAATGAGATTGATATGGAATTGGTCCACCTGTCTAATGGAAGTGTCCTGGGCCAGCCTTTGTGTTGATCCTATTATGGTATCTGCTACAGAATGGACAGCGCTATTGAACATATGACCATCACCATTTTAAAGTAATATAATTCTTCTATTACTAAAATGGGTTGGTAAATAAACTGAAAGGGTGCATACTACCACCTGATACATTGCCAAGGTAGCTGAGTTAATGCCAACTGCCGTTTTGGATTGTTTGCTAATGAAATATGAAATATGACCTACTTAAAACATGAGTGGATTATAACTCTGTCTCGAAAAATTTGTGACCCTGCGTAAAATGTAAAGAAAAACAGAATGCATTGATGTGCAAATCAGTTAAAATCCATATTCAATAAAAAATAATACAAAGAAAATCAAAGGCTGAAACTGAGAAGGGTTATTATCCTGAAAAATAGACACGCACTTGAATGAATTTGATGCCAGCAACAAACTTCAAAATAGCTGAGACAGGGGCAACAAAAGACTGGAAAAGTTGTGTAATGCAAAAAACTAAACATGGTGGAATATCACATAACTAATCAGGTTAATTGGCAACAGGGCAGCAACATGATTGGATACAGAAATAGCATTTCCGTGGGGATTCGTCTTTCAGAGGTAAAGATTGTGATCTCACCATCTACAGCATTTAATTAAAAATATCAGAGAATCCAGAGAAATCTCTGTACCCAAAGGACAATATTGGATAGCTGTGATCTTCGGGTCCTCAGATGGTACTGTATTAAAAACAGACACAATTCTGTAGTGGACATCACTGCATGGGCTAAGAAAATCTCTGAAAACCATTGTCCGTGAAGTTTCAATCCAAGTTGAAACTCTACAATGCAAAGATGAAACCAGATTTAAACAAGATTCAGAAATGCTGCCACCTTCTCTTGGCCCCGAGCTTGTTGAAGATGGACTGAGGCGAAGTGGAAAACTGGCCCCGTGGTCTGCGATATCAACATTTCAAATTATTTTTGGGAATCATTGACTCTGAGTCCTTTGGACTAGAGGAGAGGGACCATCCAGCTTGTTATTAGTGCACAATTAAAAAGTGCATTAGTGCCCGTGGCATCGATGACTTGCACATCTGTGAAGGAACCGTTAATGCTGAACAATATATTCAGGTTATGGAGCAAAATATGCTGCCATACGGATGATGTCTTTTTCAGGGAAGGCCTTGTTTATTTCCTCAAAACAATGTCAAACCACATTCTGCACGTATTATAATGGCATTTCTCCATAGTAAGAGTCCGGGTGCTAAACTGGGCTGCCTGCAGTCCCCACCTGTCACCCACTGACAACATCTGACGGATTAATAAACAAAAAATACGACAAAGAACTCCCTGAACTGTAGATCAGCTGAAATCCGATATCAAACAAGAATGGGAAAACATTTCACTTTGAAAACTACAGTAATTCGTCTACTCAGTTACCAACGCTAACAGAGTGTATCCCTGTCCATGTTGCTGGCATCAAATTGAAATGTATGAATTTCCCATACATGCCCATTTACATAAGATATGTTGTCTTTGTGCTTTTTCCAATGAAATAATGGGATAAATGATTTCCACACTCTTCTGTTAAAATTTGCAATTTATGCAGCATTCCAACATAGTATGTTAAAAAGCAACTTTTTCATGTTTCTCCTCTCCAATTCAAGCTTTGGCCACAAATATGAGAACAGGACAAATCCACAGTATTGTCAGGGAATCAGTTACAGAATACTTCATTTAAAAGTGTGTATAATAATCCTCCAAAATGGCTCTACCCATGCAAAAACAGTCTATCGGGTAATAGCTGTCTAAGTCTCAAGTGCCAGTCAGCCTCTGCCAACGTATGGTAGCTAGCTACAGTATATAAGGGAAATTCAGCTGTCAGGTGAGCAAATGCAGCATTGTTCAAAGAGAAAGTGGAGCAGCCATTAGTTAATGTTGAGGTCTGAGTTTAAAGCTCACAGAACAAATAAGTGAGAGTCCTTAACAGGAGAAAGGCAATGTGGTGATATTGTGGAACTTGCTTTCTGTAGTATGTTTACAATGGATGTTGGTGCTGTGCAACCAATATGTGCATGAATGTATTGACTAAGGCATAAACCAATATTAATGCCACAAACACCATCGTATAAATCATTGTTTCATTTTGTCCATCTCAGACACACACACCATTATACAGTTGAAGCCTTATTATTATCTCCACATACATCTACTACATTATCTTCCAATTAACTGATTTACATTTACAAGCCCATGCCAAAATGCTGCCATTTATATTGGAAGGACACACGGGTATCGACTTAGAGTACGAACCAATCAGACTTGACCAAAGTTTACCGGTCAAGTCAGAGACAAAATATTTACCTGTGTGTGAGGAAGTAATATGCCGTTGACAATTCATTTTTATTTTACACTGTAAACATACTTCAGAAGGAATAATTAAAATGATGCATTCTAACAGTGCAATAACAAAGACGTTTCTGACATTTCCAGATGTAAAACCCAGCGAACGCTGAAAATAGGGCATGTATAGTCTCTGTCTTCCCTATGGCAGTGTGTACATTATAGACAGAAAACGTTTAGGTTGTTGAGCTAAGGTAATGAATTACCTTAAAAATAAATCACTTCTATAAGTCAATAAAATGTATAATTAATAATATAATTTGCTAAATAATTTGCAGCCAAAACTTGAGATAACAAAAAGGCTACTGTATAAAGCTAACATACAGTTCGAAATAAAGTGGGAGACATAATAGTTAATAATTTGCCAGTAATGGTAGTCACTTTGTTATAGAGCTCAGAAAATATAAAACAACACTTTTCCTTAAAATTCAAGTCCATTAGGATTGTGTCATTCTCCAGACATGATTGACAGCAGTCACAAGCGTCCAATTGAATAGGTCCTGGGTCTTCTACCTGTCTATCTGTAGGCTGATGAGTTTGGATCCATTACTTCCAGGTCCCACACATGTATGTGCGTAGCAGGGTGTGTCGGGGTTGGTTGGGAAGGGTTACATTGTCAGCCCCTGCACAACAGCGCTTCCTACCTCTCGGTCTGTCCTCTGGGCAATGCCCTGCCTGTTGGTTCATACAATGGTGGAATTGACAGGGTCCTGTGGTGCAGAGTTCCTCCATGGTGACATCTCGTTAGTATGCCTGCAAGGTTTCATAGTGGTGTCTCGCTATGAGCAATACTGAGCAACTGATGTCTCGCGAGTTCTCGCAGTAATGTCCGATTAATCCTCATAGTGACGCTTCATCAGTCCTCATAGTGAAGCCTCATCAGTCCTCATAGAGATGCCTCATCAGTCCTCATAATTACACCTCATCAGTCCTCATAGTGACGCCTCATCAGTCCTCATAGTGACGCCTCATCAGTCCTCGTAGTGAAGCCTCATCAGTCCTCGTAGTGAAGCCTCATCAGTCCTCGTAGTGAAGCCTCATCAGTCCTTGTAGCGAAGCCTCATCAGTCCTCATAGTGATGCCTCATCAATCCTCATAGTGATGCCTCATCAATCCTCATAGTTAAGCCTCATCAGTCCTCATAATGAAGCCTCATCAGTCCTCATAGTGACGCCTCATCAGTCCTCAAAGTGACACCTCATCAGTCCTCAGTGAAGCCTCATCAGTCCTCATAGTGATGCCTCATCAGTCCTCATAGTGATGCCTCATCAGTCCTCATAGTGATGCCTCATCAGTACTCATAGTGATGCCTCATCAGTACTCATAGTGATGCCTCATCAGTACTCATAGTGATGCCTCATCAGTCCTCATAGTGAAGCCTCATCAGTCCTCATAGTGACGCCTCATCAGTCCTCATAGTGACGCCTCATCAGTCCTCATAGTGACGCCTCATCAGTTCTCATAGTGACGCCTCATCAGTTCTCATAGTGACGCCTCATCAGTTCTCATAGTGACGCCTCATCAGTCCTCATAGGGAAGTCTCATTGGTGTGCGGCCTTGAGTTCTCTTCCTCCAGAAGGGCAATGCGCTGTTTGAGCATGCGAACCTGGGTCTCATGGCGCTCCACCATTGCCATCATCTGAGCCTCCAGCTTTTTCAGCTTTCCCTGATGCTTCTTCTTGGCCTTCTCATATGCCGCTACCAGGTTACTGGACAAAGAGAGACGTACAAAACAGCCAATCAATCAGAATAATTTCAATTTTAACAGTCAGAACACAACTACAGCACCCACCAGGAAACAATACCAATCACAAGGCAAAATAAAATGCTGCAAGACCTTCAATCATCATTACGCCACAGAGAACTACATAGTGAGCATTTGTTCTGAGGATTTAAGGAAATTCACAGTGAGTCTTGTGACAATGGAAACCCATAATTTCCAATAATGCTTTGGCAATGTATACACTTGTCATAGCCAGCCGGATAGACACATGATGTGGTGGCTCATTGACAGGAAATTGTGTTGCAATTTAACCTCTCATTAAACAGCAACCCTGTAATACAACACAAAAAACTACAGTACTCGAAAAGGGTCTGAATACTAACAGCTATATTGGATTAAAAGTCCAAGACATATTTTTTCATTCATTCATTATTGTTAATTTGGCGCTTATATTTTCTATAAATACACAAAATATTTTTGTCTTCTTTCTGGGAGTGTTGCTAAGACTACCTGTTGGCTCGTTTGAGATCGTTGACAAACTCTGCGCTTTGCTGGTGACGGACCTCGCTACTCTTGGTTAGTCTCTCCAGCGCTGTCACCAGCTCCTGTACACGCCCCTTCAACTTTTTCTCCCTGAGACACAGAATATTCAATTAAACACACAAATGTAAGTAAGGACTGGATAATTATTACCATTTAAAATAACCATACATAATAAGTGTTACCTAGCCAATAAACCTAAACCTAAATGTAACCTTATCCCAATCTAAACCTCAATAACTTAACCTTTATGACTAAACTTAATTCAACCGTAACCCTAATGGGCCTGTTTTACAGACAGATTAATCCAAAAAAATCAAGCTCAATGGAGATTTTCCATTGATTTGTTTTTTGCCCTGGACTAAGCATAATCTGTGTCTGCAAAACTGTCTCTTAAAGAATTTACCCTAAACCTAAATTTGAACCCTAGTCAGATAAGGTCCTCAATTCTTGTCAAATTGCAAGGATTGTGTTTTGTTGATTTCCTTTGTTTTACTATGGTAGTGAAAACAGGTAAATACATATTGACAGAGACACACTGTGTGTTGGGCAAGTTACCGTCTGAGTCCATTTGTGAGCTCTGCTGCCAGGTCGCTATCATTCAGTATCCTCAGGTCTGACAGACTAATGGCCGGACAGTCTCCGCTATCCTGGAAGGCAATAGAGAAAAGTCATAAGGAAGAGCTTATCTATAACCACAGTGCTACTGCATACAACTATTATAATAAGCCTGATGGGATTAGTGTGCTAACAGAAGAAAGATGTACAGTGAGTGTTAACATTGCTCTAATCATTGCAATGCCTGAAACATAAAAAATAATACATAATAATTATTACCTGCAGCAATAGTGGAAGAATACTTTCACAACATTTATTCACCAGAATTGGAGATGGATAAATACAAAAAAGGCATTATAAAATGCAGAATTTCAATTGTTCAAATGGAAATGCTCCAATTACCTTCTTTCACTGATGTCACAAAGACATGCAATCATCTCTCCTCAAACAAACTATAGAAGATATGGGAAGCTACATCAAATTTTTTTCATTTAGGGAAGTGGAACAATGTTTTAAAGCTTTTGTGAGTTGGTCAACCGAAGGGGAATGTGAATATAGCAGAGTGTTGGTTTGAATGTGATCTTGTGTTGCTATAATTCAGCTTACTTCCACAAAATGGGTGCATATTCGGTATACTGTATGTCCTTGATGTTTGAATACTGATTAAGCTTTTGATAATAAATGCAATTACTCATGACACCTCTTGAAATCAATACAAATATATATACTATAAATTATCTTTACATTATATAATAATCATTTCCTAAAATCTGGTATGGCCTTATTTTGCAGCTCAGGTGCCCTAATTTACGGGGACACCCCTTAGACTGGAATCCCCCTGCCAAAGCCAAGACAATCTTTGCACGTATCTGTGGTTACCATTGGTCAATCCCCCCTGCACATGCAGTAACATGCCTGGTCCACTAGGTGTCACTACCACTTAAAGAACATATCCCATTGAAAATGCCCCATTTCCTGACTAAACAACATTCCAGTCTGATTCACACTAAACAAGCAGGCCGGAGAGTTCATTTAGCATGCTACATTACTTATTGAGTTACAGGTAGACTGTGATGCGTTCAGGGCATGTGATGCTGCTGGCCTGATTTGGTTACAGGGCTGATAATGGAGAGTGGAACATGGCTTCCATTAAGGTAGTGGGAAATAGATATGGGAAGAGACAAGGGAGGAAGGGAAGATGCTGGGAGATTCTGCAGTGTTGGTGTGAGAGTGTGTGTGTGTGTGTGTATAACATCCTCTGTGCTGTGTGCACTTTGCTTGATTTGGCTTGAGGTATGTTGTGTGTGTCTGTGTGTGTGTGTGTGTGTGTGTGTGTGGGTGTGTGTGTGTGTGGGTGTGTGGGGGGGGGGGGGGTGTATATGTGTGTGCGTGTGTGTGCATGCGTGTCTGTGTACACATGCATGTCACAAACATGCACCGCCCCAGGTGATGAATGGCTGTGATCATAGTCTCTGACAGAGTGGAATGATCTAACATGGTGTGCGCGCCCGTGTGTGTGTGTGTGTGTGCGTGTGTGTGTGTGTGTGTGTGAGAGAGAGACATAGAGTGCGTATGCCTATTGGAGTGTTGTCCAGTGTGTGAGATACAATCAAACAGGGCATTTCTAAACCCTCTCAAGGAGAATCGGTGTGTATATTTAAAAGGAGCGAGACAGGCAATAATAACGGCAGCTCTGGCTTTCACTCTAAAAAGCACCTTCATTTACAGATGGCTCTTTGATTGGCATCTTCAGCGCCGGCTTCTCCTAGCAACCGAGGTTTAAGCCTTATTGAACCAAAGGAGCCTAGATGATAGCAGGAAGGGGAGGCGGGTGTCATGCTTTAATACAGTTTGTGTATGTCTGGAAACGTATTTGGCGAACAAAGGTTCAGGCTGTTCATGCCCAGAGATGTGAACTGCATGTATCTATAAATGATTTGTCCCATGCCAGGTGATTGGAAAGGGCTGCTGTCATATCCAGTGGATTACAATGTTAATGTAGCGCCAACAGATTTGAAAGCAAAATGCAATGAGAGACCAAAAGACCACCTGTATGCTATTCCCGTTTTGAAATATAGCTTGCAATATGGGTTAGGGTCAGTTCTTTCACCTATTACAACTCTCCCTTATCATCCGTTCCTACCTCAGACATAGGCCTCCTTAGTAAAATATAAACAAATAAAAAATATATATAAAGTGGGATAAATGGGATTTAACACATTGTTTTTTATTAAATATCCCCCATTCAGTGCATTCAGGAAGAGTTCAGACCCCATTCACTTATTCCACATTTTGTTGTGTTATGGACTACATTAGGGTTAGGGTTTTCAATGTGTTTTGCATTCAATCAATGCAAATGTAACTAGGCATTTAGGCCTAATTGTTTGATATTGGTCTAATCAGACCAGAGATTATTCTTCCTCATGGACCACGTCTTTCAGGCAGCCTCTACCATAAAGGCCTGATTTATGGAGCGCTGCAGAGATGCGTGTGGCTTTCGTCATTGTGTCCAGTCCATTGAATTTGCTACAGGTGGAGTCCAAGTAGTTTTTTTGTTTAGATTGATGGAATTTTATTATTTATTTACTCAATGAGTTAATAGTTGAGTTTCCTAGGGAAATTATGTTTCACAGTACTTAACTGACAGTGTTGTGATTGGCTTTACAATTAACCGATTGATTTCTTGTTCCTAGCTGATCATTGCAGGCAAATTTGGAACACTTAAGCAAGCAGCAATATAGCAACTGCTTCAATATCCTGATGTAAGAACATTTTCTGTGAATATATTCCAGGTAATTCTTTTAATTTTTAAATCTAAATGAATCTGAAAAATATGTTTTATAATAAGGTGTCCAAGCCCTGAATGTGTGACCCTAATCGGATTACTACTGTCCAGGCTGGCTTTGTTTAATCGTTTCTAAATGTTCCAACCGACCCAGTCCAAACTCAGTGGGGAACTGTCAACCCAACACAACTCAGCTACAATGGTGACACTATAAACAACTAAACTGAGTCCTGCTAGAAATGTTGTCGTATCGCATGGGTTGTGGGAATGATTTCCTGGTTCCAACATGATCACAAGGCAATTTTTTATAACATGTTTTACTTCAAGGTTCAAGCATACTTAAATTATAATGATTGTAATAAATCCAGCTTTACTTTCTTTTCCACCTCTCCTTGTTATACAACACAGCATCTTCCTTCTCTCCATTCTCATTCCTCGTCCCTTTTCCACTTTTCTTGTCCATTTCACAGTATGTCCTCCTCATTTCTAAGACCATAGCACTGTGGCAGACAGACAGTGCTATAGAAGGAACACAACAGACTGGGTCTCCTATTATTTTAGGAGCAGAAACTGCTTTCTGCCACAGGAGACTCACATAGGGGAGTACCTTTGTTCAAACCTTCTTGAGTGACAGCCCCACTCATCTCTAGGACTGGAGTGTATGCTGGCTAAGAAAAAGACCAACAAAGTAATTCAGACTGACAAGGCGGGAGGGAGTTGGAGAGAAAGAAAGAATGGGGTAGAAGAGTCGAGAGAAAGAGTTGGATGGAAACATGGCAAAAGATATGGAGAGAAGAAAAGAGACAGAGACAGACAGACAGAACGCTGAAAGTAGAGTGGGAGCATTTAGTGGACAGCCTGCAGGCCTTCAATGATTCATGCGTCTGACTGGACCAGAGTTGCGTGCTGCTGTGTAAATAGCAACTAGCATGCCCCACCTACAGAAGGATCTCAGCCATATATTTACTATATTTCGGTGTTGCAAAATCCATTAGCCATCTAAATGTAGGTAAATCAACAGTTTTGTTTATTTTGCTACAAGGACTCTTTTCCACACTTGTGAGTACCACTTGTTATATTTGTCTGGTGATGAAATAACTACAGAATTGTTTGTGAAGACCTGTCAGACACACACAGGTTTCAGATCAAATTAACTGAATCGCATTCAACAGCTTTAGGGTGCTTCTTCGAGAAACGACATCAAACATTTTTTAACTAATTCAATGTGCTCAAATTAGAAGCTACTTGCAAACATTAAACATTGTCTTTAAAAAATAACATACAATCCATGGAGTTCTGTACGCAAGCAGAGCTAAATGGGTGTGTATAATATATTTACATGGGCAGAGTTTTTAAATATGCAGTTGTTCCCTTTTAAGAAATATATACTTATATACTAAAGAGCGGTGACACTGTTTCTCTCTGCATGTGCCAACCACAATCCAAGCCTGAGCCCTGATCTGTGGGAGACCCGTTTGTTATGGACTGTTTTGTTCTTTTAGAGGGCTTACGCTCCCTCCTCCTGTTTTCACCTTGTGTAAGCAGCACTGTGTCGTCCCCTCACCTTGGCAGCTTGGTTCTTGTCTTTACCAGAACTCCCTGTGGAGCCGAGGGACCTCCTGCGCTGCTCCTGCTGCTCCTCCACCTCGGCCTTGAGGTGCTCAATGTGCACGAGGTAGGCTTGCTCCTGGGCCTCCCGTGTGCTAAGACGAAGCTCCACCGCCTTCTTCTCCTTCTCCAGCAGGTAGAGCTGGGCCTTCAGCTCTGCCATCTCCTCCTGTGGGGATGCACAGGGGCACAGTGGGAAAACAAGTTCATTCACCCAAGTCTGGTGAACTAAATGGGGAGAGTTGAGAAGAAGATAAAGAGGGCAGGGAAGAAGAGGCTTTGACTAGAGCCAGGTTTGAATATGGACAGTGTGCACAATGTAATCAGTAACGGAATAAAGGTCTAATAAAGCTCCACATGGAATTATCATTGTCACCACAACAGAAAATAATGTGCAGGTCTCAATGTCAAACGGGGACAGTTCTGACACCACTCGTCTTGTTTCCAGCACTTTCAGCCATCCCTGAATTTATGTTTCCAGCAAGGCAGGCTAATCCTCGTCCTGACTGAAGGGTTAACCTGCAGTGTACTGTGGAGTTAACAACTGAAGATCCTATCTACTGGTGGGGATGATGGGGAAATATTGGACAGTCTGTTCAAGGTCAGAGGAGTGGGAAAGGACAATACTTTCATATGAAACAGCCCACATTCTAACTCCCTCAGGTCAACGTTATTCCCAAACTGAAGAGATCAACTCGATAGTTTAGAGCTGTCTCATCTTGTCTCTTTTCCTGTGTGTGTGTTTGCATTTGTGTGTGATTTACAAAAGCCTGAGTGGATGTCCCCTCTCCGTCTCTCACCTTCATGGCCATGAGCTCTTGCATCAGCACGGCGTTCTCCAGGTCCAGGCGGTGCGTGTCTCCGCGGGGCTTCACTTCCAGGCTGAGGGGGTCCACGTGAACGCTCTCCAGGTCCAGCATGGTCAGCTTGACCGCCGCCCGGTCGTTCTTCAGCTGCTGCACATAGTCCTTCAGCCGCTGCTCGTCCTCTTTGGAGAAGTCCGTGTCACAGGAGCTGGCTGTGGAACTGGTGGTGCTGGGCATGGAGACGACAGGTCATATGGTCAATCAGTCATACTGTATGTAGACACTGTCTTCCTTTCTCTGTGAACTGTGAAGATCAGGATCACAAGCTAAACTCCTCCTACCACCGAGTAGAAATCCAGACGGAGATGGTCCTGACAAATTACGGACACGTGAATGTATAACTCAATAATTGACAATCAGCGTCCAATCTGTTACCCAAGAAACCTGTTAAAAGAAAAATGTGAGGGAGCGAGCAAGAGACACAGAGAAGAAGCAGGGGAGCAATAGACAGAGAGAAGGAACAAGGAAGAGGCAGACAGAGAGAAGGAACAAGGGAGGCAAATAGAGAGAAGGAAAAAGGGAGAGGCAGACAGAGAGAAGGAACAACGGAGACAGACAGAGAGAAGGAACAAGGGAGACAGACAGAGAGAAGGAACCAGGGAGACAGACAGAGAGATGGAACTGAGAGATAAACAGACAGGTAAACAGACAGGAGGCGCTAGGGAGAGAGACAGAGAGAAAAAGAGCAAGGGAGAGGCTTTATTGTTTGAATTTGTGTCTCTGAGTACAAAGCCAGTGTGGGTTGGTGTGATCCGTGTAGTGGAACCAGCCTGGGGACTGGGACGGCCCCATAGAACTTCACAGCAAAGCACAGATGACTCTCATGTCCTTCACTCATTGTCAATTTTCTGCAGAGCTCCCGACTAACATGTGAATCGCATATGAATGTCATGTACACCCTCTGGCGGAGACGTGACTGGAGATGAATGGTTTGTTTAGGGTGTGGCTTTCTTGCTTGATCTGTCATGGGCACTTAACCAGAGGATTGGCTTCAATTGTGTTTCATTAAATAATATTTAGGGGATAATTGGCCATATTACAAATGAATTACAAAGATGGGGGGAAAGCAGGAATACATTGGAATGGAACATGAACTACCAAGTGGATATTTCTCTCCACAAACACACACCTGGTGTGACTGTTGGAAGACAAGCTCTCCCATGGCTGAACGCTGCAGCCGCTCACAGCGAATGCAGCTCCACAGCTGCCATCCAGCCGGCCCAGAAGATCCTTGGCTGCATTCTCCGCTGTCTTCCTGCAGTCATGGGCCCTCTTCAGGACCTGAGTGATGCTCTCCTCTCCCAGCTGCTCTCCTGCAGACACACAGACAGAGAGATAGACGGAGAGACGCATAAACAAACACATGCCGTCGAGAGTTGGCCATCAAAAATGGGATTTTAAGTGAATGTCTAACGATTTTAAAGACCTGAGGAAGAATGAACAGAGAGACTGAAGGAAACATTCAAAGTGATTATGTGCATATGTCTACGTTAGATGCAGAAGGGGTTAATATAACAGACAGTGATGAAGGGGTTAGAGTTTGGTTATCAGGCTTCTCTGAGGTCAGAGGCAGCCCCTCTGTGTGGAGAAGGAGGAGCTGCATGTCTGTTTCAATAGGTGTCCAAATATGTCTCCTCACATTTCTAAAGTGTGTTTCTGTGATACTCACCCACGGTGCCCACCCCTGCAGCTCGGAACTGGCCCAATACCAGACTCTGCTCACTTTCTGCAAGCGCCAGCAGCAGCTCATAGGCCTCTATACACTGTTCACTGGGAAACAGTACACACACATCAGTCAGCAAACCCATCAGTCAGTAAACAAGGGGTTTATAGGCAACTGGTCACTGATTGAAAGAGAACACATACATCAGCTAAACCTATTTATACTGTCCGTCTGTCTCTGTCTCGGGCCAACGGTTTCTCTTTCTCAGTCTCAGTGTCCATATCTCTGTGCGCCCATCTCCTCTCTGTCTGCCTGTCTCACTCTATAGGAATCCAGAAGCGTCTTGGCTCCTCACATTCCTCCTTTAAGCTGCACTTTCATCATTCAAAAGAATCACAACAGTGAGGTGCTGATTTAGGGTCATTCATCAATGTGCAAGTGTGTGCTTTTGCCTGGTGTTCGAACATAGCTATACGCGAGGCCCCAAAATGTTATTACACCATGATTACCAATTAGGAAAAAGTCTAGTCTAAACAAAAACTGAGCAAGATGACTATTGTAATGAATTATATTAAACACACTAAAACGAGACCTTTATTTTGAGTGTGTTGTGTTCAGTTCAGACAGGGTGAGCGTGTGTTGATGCTTGGGGCAGAACCAATTCAGAGATGCACGTTTCTCACATCCATGGACATACACACACCCAAACACACTTTAGGAATCTCCATCATTGTTGGGGTACAAAATACATATTTTCTACTGAGGTGGCCTAGACCTTCAGGCAACAGCGCTTTTTAAAGCTTTGTTTAAACAGTGATGAAATAGACTAACACTACACACATTCACACCATGCTGTGGCCCTTTACCCTGTGGAGCCTGTATTTTCATTCACTTTCATCATTGTTAAGCCCACAGGTTGTCAATAAACCGATTCTATTAGGCATTATTGGCAGTACCCAACCTGGGGACCAGCAGTGGAGGGTTTAAACTCCTTCACAATCATATTGCCACATGGGATTTGAACGTATTGCCGCCCTGATGGGGCAGACCACTACAGTGAGTATCTCAGTGCTTGAATAGATCACACCACCACCAACCTGCCTTGTTAGCAACATGTTTGCTAAGCTGGTGTTGAGTTTCCTTCAAATGTGTCTTTTTACAGCTAAACGGTAAATACAGGGTGTTTAGGTGGTGTTTTTTATCCATTGACCTGATGATTGTTCCACGGCACGAGACATTCACCCTCCACAACTTTCACTTGGCCCAGTAGAATGGCCTTCCTGACTTCACCTTGTGCTTCTAGTTACTAACAAATCAAACACAGCTAGCCAGACCCACCATCCATTTCTCTCATGTAGAAACACATCATATTATAAATAAATCACATACAGTATTTATCTCTGTGCGTGTGTGTGTAATGGAACTCTTAGATTAATAATGGATTTGAGTGCTATTTAAGTGTGGTGTGTACTCTGGTGTAATGGGACAGACTAATAATTCTCTTTATGACCGTTTTTATTGTCTCATCTATCTTTTACTTGCTCATCTGCTCACAGCTTCCTATGGTAGAATGCTATGAGAAGCCCACAGTAGGTTTCCATACCATGGCACCACATCACAACATGCAGCATATGACAGTGCAACTTTTTACATTAGTATTTGACAGTCTTTCTCTGGCAAAGCCGATCTGCATCTTATCTTACTCCTTGCTCAAGCAAGATGTATGCCAGTACCGAAATGATTCGTGGAGAACACATTCACCAGCCAACAATCCCGACTGAGCTTGCAGGCAAACGACCTACCACAAGGAGTCCCTAGAACTTGATGAGCAAGGCACTGCTGTCTGACACCAACGCCAGAAAGTATGGAGCAGATTTGTGCCAAAACATAAAGGGAAACTTTTTTCCATTTCAGTTACAAAATGGAAACATGGAAAAAAGTCTGCCTATCTTTTGAAAAGGTTGAGAAAATACTTTTCTGAAACTCAAAACATCACAACAGGAATAACGAGAAGGAATGTATATCATGATACTAATTATGAATAGCACTTAGATTGGATCCTGCTTTTACTATTGTACCTCTTTAGCGTTAGCTGTGCTTAATGGGCACCTTCTGGGCAGCTTGTAATAGAGGGGCCTAGGCCCAAACACAAACACACTTGATTGGCCAAGGGAATGCAAATGCTAATGAGATGCAAATGACCACTGCCATAAGCAAATAACAAAAGAGGCCCTGACCTCGGTTAGAACAGGCTAATTATAATTACTGGAGGAGGCTTCTAAAGAGGGAGCACTGGCATAGCTCTGACGTTTACATCTTGATAAGGTGTTTGGTATTTAAAGCAACAATTTGAGAGAATGCATTCAGGTTCCCCCAATTGGCGTGTTCCTTTCTTTAACAGACAGTAAATCCAAGCTAGTGAATGTGTGCAATACACTGCAAATCACATAAGTCTCATCATGGATTCTTATCTTGTTTTCATGTAAAAAATCTAACCATCCTAAAAAAAATTACTTTTTTCTTAACACGCTTAAGTTGTATTAGATACTACCCCTTGGTTTTAGATTATTGGCAGATTATTTCACGTATTTCAAACAAAAGTCTTAAATACAGTTACTTTACTTTTTTATTTTAAAGAAAGGTTTTGCAGTGTATGTGTATCTAGCGTGTTCCATTATGTTGAGCCTCATAGTGTGTTGACTGTATGTGTGCGTGTGTGTGTGTGTGTGTGTACCTGTACTGCAGTGCCAATCGGAGGGCGGTGGCGTTTGACTCGTACTTCCCCACCAGCATGCTCATCCTCTCTGCGTTGCCCTTACACTCTTCCAGAGTGATGGTTAGCAGGTCGTTCTGAGACTTCAGGTGCTCGATGCGACTGAAACGCAAACACATCTTTGTCACCTTTACTATCACCGCTGGGTTCCACTTACCGTAAAAAGGCAGTCTCACCACACCGCGACTCACCCAGCCACCGGCCATTTAATACACCCCCCTGGGTGTTTCCCGGCAGCCAATTGGCGCCCCATCGCTCATCACACATTTGGGATTGGACTTTGAATGTTAGGGGACAAAGGGACATATGAACTAGTACAGACACCACCCTCTAAGTGAAAAGGAGTTGGTTTATGGGTATGTGAGAGTAGCTAATGACACGTAACTATCCATCTAATCAAGGACATCAATGAAGCACTCAAGTTAATGAAGAGAAAAGACGGTGTCAGCAGCCTGGTCGTTAGTGCTAAACATATGGGACGTCCCATGGACACATGGGCCAAATAACATCCTTAAAGGAATGGTACACACAAAAGTTTTTGCAGGTGGCATTCCTCCCTATACACCTTTTCAAAGACTGCATTATAACAAGGTAATTTTTATTTTCAGATGTATATTTTATGCATATTTCTCTTGGTAAACCTTATAAGATCTAACAGAACAATCATTGCGATTGTGACATTAGATTTGGCCCGAAAGATTGTCTTACAGAACCATATAACAGTGTTTCATAACCTTTCAAACCCTTATGAGGTAAATGTCTGCTCAGTCTGAAGCTCTGAACGATAAAAGGCAAAGTAATTACAACGGATTACTACTTAAGCCCTCCTACTGAGAACACTCAGATCTCTGCATCACACCTACAACTTGTCAGGATTAAAGATAGATATCATAAAGTCTAAAAACATCCCGAAGATCCTAAAGTACACGGTTTCAAAAGTAACTACTTTCATAGCTTGGAACAGACTTCTGAAAGGAAATTGGAGGTAAAAAGCTTTCATATAAATGTACCTGCATGTCAGAACACAAACATGTGCCAGCACCAGTGCCTGAATCTGTTCATTCATCGCATCAGGCTGTGAGACTGTTGATTTATTAAAGGGCCATTCATGAAGACTTGCCGGCGAAAAACGATTTCCAGTTTGGCTCTCTAGACCACAGTGTGAGGTCGGGGGGGATGTCAGGACTCGAGTTTACGTAATAAAATGGGTGGTCCGTTAACTGAATGCAGATTGGCTGAAAGCTGGGAGTCTATTCCACGAACAGGGCCATTTTTTTATGATTGCTGTTTTAATTGGATTGGTACTCAGTTAATAAAAGCAATAAGGCCAATGTGGAGTTAGTGGTATATTTCCAGACACTAGCTTGAGTCGTGTGTAATACTAGTTTACTGACAGCCAACAGACATCCAAGTTTCTGTCCATCTGTCCAAAAGCACTAAACCCAGAGAAAAATCATGTAGTGTTACTATAATGGCCTTTTCGCATTGATTTACAGCATTGCTTTAATTATTATCAGAATGACTATTTCCAGTCTCACCTGTTAAGTCTTTCTGTCTCCACTTCAAACTCCCTGATCTTGTTCTCAGAGATGGCGGATCCGTGGGAGTAGAGTGTCTGGAAGATCTCCTGGATGTTGGAGCAGTCCTGGAGGGAGTGGGCCAGGTGCTCAGCCACATTACTGGAAACCTGGGACATGAGAGAAAAGCCAGTATATTGACATTCACTCTGATCAAAGGGGAGCACAGCCAAAAACCTCAACATAAAAAAGAAAACAACGAAAATGAAATGTGTCTGTCAGCCTGAAGGCATTTTGTAGTGATCGTACGCTCTCTCATCCGCTCTCTCCATACAGGAGGAAGACCTTTTCCTATACGCGCTCGCACTGGCGTAGCGTGGTGACGCAGGGCCGTGGTGCAAGATGTCCTTACAGCCCCCCCCACCAAAAAACCTACGAAGCGGTATATACGCATGTAAAGCTGATCCTGCAGAAGATTAACCTACCAGCTGATACCTGGCTTAGATAGCGGCATAGAAACACCCAATATTACACTAAAATACTTGAAACCTGGGACATAATTTTATGCTAGAGGCCAAGCACCCACCTTCCCCCCCCCACGGGCCCTGGTGCAACCGCCTGCATCCCCAATAGTTACTCCTCTGCAGGCTCGTCTGAATAATCTCATATCTCCCCCCATAACAAATGAACATTGGTTTTCAATTGGACAGTAATTTGCATAACTGGTGTCAGCCGGGTCCCCCAGGAAGACTAACTGGCTGCCATCTCTCCCACAAAGCAGGTTCGGACTACAGACAAAGGAGAACGTTGGTGGACAGTGTTCAGGGAAACAACATACCGTGGAATCATTAGGATTGATTTCCTGTCACTCGCGCGCGCGCACGTGCGCACGCAGAACAAACAGAAAGAGCAAGACGCGAACACGCAAAGCGGGTGATAGAGTGGGAGGCCATAGAGAGAAAAGAGAGCGTCTGATGAGGACTGAATGAGTGAAGTGATAACAGAGTCCTCTGTAGCTGAGTGGGCTCCCCTGTGGAGGGACGCTGGCAGGTCACCTCTACTGTCAACAGGCCCGTGTGTCCTGGAGTACCAGAGGGGCTTGCGTGACATCAGGCCCGTCACAGCCCACTGAAGGCTGCACACTTTTGCTGACTCTGTGTTCATTGGCCAGCCGTCAAAGGGAAATGTCCCCCTGTCGCTCTCTGTTGCTCTTTCTCGCTCGGTTACTCTTTATGTGAAACCCGGCCCCCTACTCCGTGAAAGCTTTAAGCATTGACTAGACATCCAGTTGCTCCTTACCCCAACACTGCTAATCTCTGATCCCAGTATCGGCCTCTCTGTGGAGGAAGACTCTGACCGGGTTTTTGACAGCTTCACCCGCTCTGCCACCTGGTAACAGGAAAACACTTAATACACATAACTATGAATACCTGACCATGGTGGAAATAATATGAATACATACAAAGACTGGGTTCAAGCTGTGTTTGAAAATCTAAGTCACTGTGGATGTCACTGTGGATGTCACTGTGGATGTCACTGTGAATGTCTGTCTGTTCTACCTTGGCCACAGGTATATCATTACTGCTGCTGCTGGTGCTGAGCTCCCCAGTACTGGGGTTGATGGGGCGGGAGGCAGGGGTGAGTCGTCCAGGGCTGGATGGGCCTGCAGGCTGGGAACTCTGGAGACGTGTCTGCAGCTCCCTTACCTACAGGTGACCCAGCGCAGAGTGAAATGGTATTACTAATAGTGAATGTGCTCAACTTCATTCTATGGGACACACATGTTGGGGGTTAAGGCCAAATCACACTGAAAGAACATAAACACAGACATTAATAGAGCTGAGAGCACATTTGGTGACATTACTATCTGGTAAAAAACGAGTCAGTTTGGGATTCTCTGTCAGGTCCTGGCTGGGGGCATCTAGGCATCTCTATTCGCCTGGGGGCCACAGTCAGGATCTTACTGCAGAGGTGGCTCTAGGCATCTCTACTCACCTGGGGGGCCACAGTCAGGACCTTACTGCAGAGGTGCCTCTAGGCATCTCTATTTGCCTCAGTGCCACAGTCAGGGCGTGACCGCAGAGGTGCCTCTAGGCATCTTTATTCACCTGGGGGCCACAGTCAGGACCTGATCAGAGAGGTGCCTCTAGGCATCTCTACATTACAGTTTTCTGTTCTCCCCAATTAGAGGCAGCTGCACCTTGTGGGCTGCTGGATCTTTCAGTTGCCCTCTTGGATCTTCAGTTTGTCGGTCATTGTTGGCTTTGTGTTTGCCACCCTTTAGTTTGTGATTCTCCTTTTGTTGCTTTCTGTTCCGTTTTACTAATAACAACATTAAGGGTGTTTCCTTCCACTCGCTGTGTGCCTCGTGTCCTGCCTTCCCATGACCGTGACTTTCTCTATATTTGACTGACACTACACAGAAAAGTATGGTTTGAGTTTAGATATGATGGTTGGAAAAGTATTGTCGGTATACCGTGTGTGGGTCTGCCAGGTTTGAGAAAGTAGTTACTAGCTTGGCACATCTGGTTACTATGGTTACACATCTGGTTATTATTCCTGCAAATATTAGCAACATTTTTCAAACCTTCTCAAATGAGCAGCACTGGGGGACAGCAACTGTTAACTTTTGCAAGAGATGGGTAAAATACAGTTCACACCTTGAAAGTACACTGTGCATCGTCAAATAAATATTTTTTTCCTCTAACTACCATGAAGCAAAGCTGTAGGTAAGTATCCCTATATCCCTGCTAGCCGACTTGCATTTCATGTTGCCACAGCAACCAGAAAAACACTTTGAGCTTGAAAAATGCTTAAAAGTTCAAGATTTGTTTTTATAAAAAAAGTACATGCTTATTAGCATTTAACATGCTGATATTGAGTTTGATACAATCCCTCTGATCTCCTCAGTGCAGAGGGCAGTTTTGGGACAGTGATGATGTCATGAATGCAGAGGCAACTTGAGTTGCTCGCCAGCTGACAGGCTCCTCTTCTCACTCTATGTTAAGCATAAGGATTTGTCAGTATTATGCTCGCAGCTTTCATACAAAAATCCATACTGTATGAGGCTGCTAATGCTGTTATCTCTTCACAATGCTACAGTCGTTCAGGCCCTACGTGTGTGAGTGCCAGAAGGAGAAAGCTCCACCAGGAGCAGCGTGGGTTGAACATTAGTTTTACCGTGCCCCACAAAAATATAAACAATAAAAATTCTGAAAACTTGGTTTGGCATATATTTCCCTGTAGCCAAACACAAAAAGCACCTATTTTACTTACAGAGACACTAATGTATATGAAATACACAGAGCACGATTTTGTCAACTAAGCAATTTTTTGGACTCAGACCCACAGTCAGATAAAGTCACGGGTACTATTTGTATATCTCTGCATGCAGTTTAAAGGGCAGTTCTGACTAGTAGGGTGCAAAGCTACATTTATAGGTACCAACTACGGTACGGGACTTCTCGTACAACCCTGTGCCCATGAATACTAGGAATGCACTGACATCTAGTCCAGTAATCGGACTGCTTCAAATTATGCCGATTATTGTGAAGAGATTGTGCATTCATCCAAATAGGTGTCCAGTATGCTCCCGTATATTTTAATATAGATTTTCTTGCTCACTCATGTATTGTTTTATTGTTATGAACTTTTCTCTGTTGCCGGTAATAACTTATTTAATACCATTGTATGCAGGCAATTACAGAAAGAGAATGTGTATTTATTATCATATACATTTTATATTTTCCATTATTAGATTAGTCTTTTGTTATGAACTGAGGTGCAGTTTAATACATAAACCATTACATCACCAGACTACATGACTAAAAGTCATGGAGATCAGCCATAGGGGAAACACTGCACATAGGGGAAACACTGCACATAGGGGAAACTGCACATAGGGATAACACTGCACATAGGGGAAACACTGCACATAGGGGAAACACTGCACATAAAGGAAACCCTGCACATAGGGGAAACACTGCCCATAGGGGAAACACTGCACATAGGGGACACACTGCACATAGGGGAAACTGCACATAGGGATAACACTGCACATAGGGGAAACACTGCACATAGGGGAAACACTGCACATAAAGGAAACACTGCAGTCAGCCACTGGTTTGGGATGCAGGCCGCATTGGATAGGTAGCAATAAGCCTGCTTCTGCCTCTGTATGTCTTAGCCAGAGAGACTGACAGAACAGATTCTCCAAACCTATATATTCCTGAAAACAACAGGCTAGACCAGACAGGTGGAATTTCAGAGACCGCCAGATAGGAGAAAGGCAAAGAAAACATAAGAGTGAAAGCGGAAGAGAGTGGATAAAGTTTGACAGAGAGAAAGCTGGGTGGAGTTACTGAGAGAGAGAGATTCTGGAAATGAGAGAACATGGGGTGGAGGTAAAGGGACATAGAGAGAGAGACAGGGAGGAGAGAGGACAGAGAGAGGAGAACTAGAAAGGAGAACAGGGGCAGAAGGGTGTGGAGAGAGAGAGACAGAGAATGTAAGCCAGACCGAGAGTGAGATAGAGGGATTGCAGATGAGAGAGCTTGACTAGAACTTTGAAAAGGCTAGTTTCCTCTTGCCAAACTCCCCGGAAGCCGTGGGTCTGAAAAAGCCAACATGGCTGCCATTTGCTGCCAAAGGACACAGACAGAGCTGCAACTGTGCCGTCGAGATCCAGTCCGTCGGCCAGCTGCCTCTGTCTTGATCCCCGCGAAAAGAAACGGCATAGAAATGGCATGTTATTTTCAGTTCTGGCCATTAATTATGTAATCGGGGCTTCCTTGTAATTTACTGGTTTCAAAGTGGAACTAGGACTGTGGCACTCTGCCTGAGGGAGTGACCGAGTATAACTCACATGCACCTGCTTTCCGCATGCACATCTGTCCAGGCTCTCGTCCGACAGTTAGAAAAGTACTTGTGTTGTAGGTGAGAGACAGACCACCAATACCACACATGGTTCTCGTTTATGAGTGAACGGGGCATTGTAAAAGCTGAGAATGAACAGCAAATATGAGGCGGCATTGTTGGTCTCTCTCTTGCCTTTTAAAAGTCTGTCTTTTAATAACCAAGGACAGTCTCTTTAGTGTCATAAACAAACTGCTGACACAGCTGAATTATATAGTCCAGACATGGCACTGTAATGTGTAAAGCTGCTTACTGCCACAGTAAAACCCTGTCCTTCAATGAAGGCTAAAAGCCTAAGAAGGGGATGTTGAGAGGGACGTCTCTGGACCTTAAGGCTCAAATGAGGCGGAATCCATCTTTTAAATGCTGAGCCGGACACAGCTGGCCCCCAAGGACACGACGGTGTGTGCAAAGTAAATCCTTTTAGGGAACCACGCATTGAAACAGCAAAGCAATGCATTTGACCAATTATTCCGTAATTGGGGATAAGGGCTGGGGGCGGCGGTACTAGTGCTCTGAGCAAAGCCGGGGTGATTTTCTACTGTGTCTGGGTCTCCACTCAGGGCTCACCAGAATCCATGAGGCTGGCTAGCAAGACGGTCAGCCTGACCGTTTTCTCTCGATGCATCTTGTGGTGTAACTGCATTACGGCCATAACCAGCTTCAGCAAGCCTTTGGAGGGCACCGGATTGGATTATGTGACTAGAAGTGCTCAACATATTGATTTGGGACCCCGCCTTAACTGGCTCACCATTGTTTGGTTCAGACAGCAGTACTCAGTTAGCAGCCGGAGAATTCAAAGGAATCGTTCTTGTAGAAGCGTGGAAACACACGCGTGTACGGGCACTCCTGCCCAGTAAGGACTTCTCTTTCAGACCTCACCGAATGAGCACATTGTATTTAGAAACGGTACGTGCAGTGGCCTAGCGACAAGGCATCAGAGAAAACATCTATATTTGAACCCCGGTGCTCTGCACATTGTTCCAGCCAATGGACATAGTGGACTGTAATTGTAGCCTCTCTAGACATTGTATTTTTTCCATCTTGCTCAGTGTTCATTTTCAACCTTGAACCAGTACCGAAGACCAGGCATATATTACCTTCTCAAAGTTGACACACACTTCTTTTCCCTTCACTTCTTCCTTTCTATGTATTAATTTAATTTGAAAATGAATTTCCAAATTAAATGGAATTTCATTTTCATCCTGGTCCCCTGTGGGCATCACACCACTCCATCGTTGCAACAACAGCAGATGTAGAACATCATAGATGAGGGACACAGCTGACCCGTCGGCGTAGGCGGTCCCGTTCCTCCCGGATGGCGTTCATGGTGACTTTGGTGCGGTTCAGGTCCTCCTCCTTGGAGCACAGCATGGCCGTCAGACTCTCGTTCTCCTCTCGGAGGCCAGCCAGCTCCTTCTCCCAGCGAACCCGCTCCTCAGACAAGCTGGGGTAAAAGTCTCGGCCCAGAGCGCCCTCAATCTCTTCTACTGTCTGGAAAATAGTAGGGAAGGGCAGACAGGAACATTATTTTATGGCACACCTTTATACTTCACAGTACTACATTACATGTATAGTCTGTTGACAATTAGACTACATGGTAACAATTACAGATATTGGGTAATGTAATCAGACACCACGTATCAGGATATTTTCCTACATGTGAGTTTAATAGATGTTGGATTATGTAGTCAGACACCACGTATCAGGATATTCTCCTACATGTGAGTTTAATACATGTTGGGTAATGCAGTCAGACATCACATATCAGGATATTCTCCTACATGTGAGTTTAATACATGTTGGGTAATGTAGTCAGACATCACATATCAAGATATTCTCCTACATGTGAGTTTAATACATGTTGGGTAATTCAGTCAGACATCACGTATCAGGATATTCTCCTACATGTGAGTTTAATACATGTTGGGTAATGCAGTCAGACATCACATATCAAGATATTCTCCTACATGTGAGTTTAATACATGTTGGGTAATTCAGTCAGACATCACGTATCAGGATATTCTCCTACATGTGTGTTTAATAGATGTTGGGTAATGCAGTCAGACAACACGTATCAGGATATTCTCCTACATGTGAGTTTAATACATGTTGGGTAATGCAGTCAGACATCACGTATCAGGATATTCTCCTACATGTGAGTTTAATACATGTTGGGTAATGCAGTCAGACATCACGTATCAGGATATTCTCCTACATGTGAGTTTAATACATGTTGGGTAATGCAGTCAGACACCACGTATCAGGATATTCTCCTACATGTGTGTTTAATAGATGTTGGGTAATGTAGTCAGACAACACGTATCAGGATATTCTCCTACATGTGAGTTTAATACCTGTTGGGTAATGTAGTCAGACACCATGTACTGTATCAGGCCCTACGTGTGTAATACATGTTGGGTAATGTAGTCAGACACCACGTATCTCAATTACACAAGTTGAACAAGTATCCAAGTACGTGATTTTTTTTCAGTGGAACAAACCCCTGATATTCCAAAGTGCCCAGATGTCTCTGTGTGTGTGAGTGTGTGTGTGTGTATGTGTGTGTGTGTGTGTGTGTGTGAGAGAGAGAAAGATAGAGAGAAATGGCAGAGAGTGAGAGTCTATGACCATGTCTTTCTGTACAGATCCGCATCGCTGGTGTTAGAGTGATTCATAGGCCTGTTGGGAGCTGAAAGGTGAGCCTGTGTCCCAGCTTTATCGCTCCTCTACCCCAGAGATTCAGTCTCTCTATATCTTTTTATCCCTCCATCTGTGTTTCACCATCTCTCCCTCAGCACCCAGAGAGAGAGAGAGAGAGAAAGAGGGAGATTATGTGTGTTAGAATGATCAACTAAACGCTAAAACAACGATGGGCGTGGCCTAGGAGGTCTATTTTAATGACATCCAAACAATGTACATGGATATGTTTGTTAAACAGCTTTGAGATCTTTGGTCATATACACTATAAATCACTTTGGCACAAGAAATGAGAATGCATATGCAGTAAAGAACCCTGTACTACTGTAAAGTATGATAGGGGATGTTTCATGTTTATGGGACTCTGGCTTAAAATGGTCATGGAGTGCTTCCCTAAGAGCATTATTATTGGACTCATCCAGTACCAGGTTGCAAGGAGGCTGTAACTTGGTCGCAAGTGGATCTTCCACCAAAGCAATGAGTCCAAGCATACAGAAATCCACAAAGAAAATGTTGGTTTATGTCAAATCAACATTTTGCAACAACCATCTCAATGCCTGGACAAGGAAATCCAGTGGTTTTCCTGTGACAGTCCGTAAGCAAGTATCTGGAAAGATTCTGTATAGAGTGGTCCAATGCGTTCTTAGGTCCAATGTGCTCACTAATCTCTTAACCAAATGATAGGAAAAGGTGACCTAGATAGCCCAACATTCAAAGCTTCTGCATGGATTTGAATCCAGCACACTGCTCTGTCAGCAAACACTGCCCTCTCTTACCCAGCATTCCTGAATAAAAAATATTCAAAATGTTTTTCCACTTACTGTTTTGGGAAATACATTAATAATTTTAGAAATGGTTTTACTTCAATCATTAATGAAGTATATCATATTAATGAATTATAACATATTTACATTACAATAGAGTTAATTTCCTTCACTTCTTACTAATCTTCATTCAGAGTACCAATCATTTGGTGACTGTCGGCCTAGCCTAATTATAAAAACATCAATAGTAAAGAACTGATTTAAAAATTTCCTGAAATGACCAAATCAGAACCCAAAACTGGAGTGTCTTGAATTCCCTTTGATAAGTAATCGAAACACTCCAAAACGACAGTACTGTAGTTAGGTTCAACCTGGCACGTAGTCGAAAAGCTCTAAATCATTCCCCCTGAAGAAAAGAACCAAACCAGCCAAAACATCCCCTGTGGAACACGTAGAGTCGCTCAAACTTGTCACTGGGTGTTGTCCTGAGCATCCAGTATCAACAACTAGCCAGGAAGTATTTTGGTCTGTGTTGGTACAAGGTTTCTTTTTACAAGCTTCTTAGAGTCCCTATTCATAACGTGATACCGATTCCATCCCCAGACTTTTGGTGACTAGTAAATCTGAAATGGACTGGACCGGCGAGTGCAGCTCCTCTACATTAGTTTGACTGGTGGTGTTATCTTAAATGTAGCAATTAAATATGTGAGGGGACGCCATTAGGACACATTGTGTTTGTTGTTGTAGTCGTCTGTTAAGAAATAATTTATTTAGGACTAAACCCCTCAAACAGAACTGTGAAGGCATCCATTTTTCTTCCCACAAAATGTAATTGGATTAGGATTAAGTGAGGTCAGAATCATAATGGAAAAAGGCACTCGATTTCCTCTCTTTTAAGCCCAAGGAGAAAGCTCTTGTCCTCTTCCAAATTGATTTGCTCTGGTAGTGTCCACTGTGACCAGACGACAAAAGGAAAATAAATTATAATAACAAATGATTTTTAGAACATAGAATTCAAAAGTCCAGTGCAGCCCCATACATGATCTCCCCATTTTCTTGATATGTCCACACGAGTCAGAAACAATCATAAATTGTGAAAATGAAGATGATGTTCTATTTGTGGAAGTCTTGTTTGAGAGGAAAATAAATCTAAAATGTCAGCCTTTTAGTTAGGACGACTTTCAGACTACTTTGTGTTGTCAAAATTGATCTGATTGTATAATACCAAGACGACATTTAGGTGAGGGGGCATGCTCATAGAACATCTCTTTAACCAATACTTTGTTTGACTTTTTGTACATGCATGCAGTGGTATATTAGACAAACAGCGGGTAGTAAATTATTATATTAGGCAAAAAAGCGAGTAGTATATTAGACAAGAAAGAAAATACTACTGAATCCCATACAGTTTCAGTTGGTTTAACACATTGACCTTGATTTCCTTTTTCTTTCAGCAATGTTTCTCAATCTCTTGAGTCCTCTGACAACAGTGGTGTGGTTCAGAGTTCCATTCAGGCTGAAAGCAATGGCAAGCAAATCTACATGGGCAGCCTTGACAGCAACTAACAGAAAGCTAGCGTTGGTACGTGTTCAAAAGGCTTCATAAGTCTTAAGCACAAATAATATATTTCCATTGAGCACTCGGTTCCCATACAGTAACACCACACGTCTCCTACTGCTTAACAGTATCTATCTGCATATTCCCTTCTCTACTCTACTACTACTCTCCATTTTCATATTTCTTTCACATTATGTCTGAAGGTCTCTATGCCTTTCTCCCATCTTTTCCTGTTTGAGTATGTATGTGTTTGAATCATAAATTTGCAAGGACATGAACAGCTTGGGGACATCATCCCCACCCAGGACGGCTGACACTCCCATTGCCGTGGAGATGACTGCCAGGCAGACAGGGTTGCATTATAAGAGCTGAGGCGTCACCTTGGAGACCACCATCAGTCTGTGACATCAGGCTGACATCAGTCTGACTCTCAGAGGCCCCAGCCCCAAGCGGAGAGGCTGTTACTTGTGGGTCCAACCCCGGTTGACAGACTGATTACTGGAAAGGCCTAAGGTCATCCAGTAGTATAGTTAAACTTCACAAAACAGCTCTTTTAAGTAGTAGAACCGGTGTTAAAACTTTAACATAATACGGCTCTACCTTTCATCAATACATCTATACATAGTCCGTGTCTTTGTGAATACTATTGTAAATAAAAACCTTACATAATAGTGTGTATATATATATTTGTAATGGAAAAATATTAGACAACAATAAATCATGTCAGAAGTGACCTTTAATGTCAGAAGTCACCTTTAATGTGACCTATAACATGAGCAATTCAATTAAAAAAACTAACTAAAAAACCTGGTTGCATAAGTATGCATACACTTTAACTAATACTTGGTTAAAACACCTTTTGATTGTATTACAGTCTTTTTGGGTAAGAGTCTATTAGCATGGCACATCTTGACATGGCAATACGTGGAAAAACTTGGAAAAACGCTCCAAATCTGTCATATTGCGAGGACATCTCCTGTGCACTGCACTTTTCAGATCACCCCGCTGATGTTCAATTGGATTCAGGTCCGGGCTTTGGCTGGGCCATTCCAAAACATTAGTCTTCTTCTAGTGAAGCCATGTTTATGGGGATTTGGAGGTGTGCTTTGGATCATTGTCATGCTGAAAGGTGAACTTCATCTTCAACTTTCTAACGGACCCCGAAGGTTTTGTGCCACAATTGCCTGGTATTTGGAACTGTTCATAATTCCCTCCACCCTGACTAAGGCCCCGTTTCCAGCTGAAGAAAAACAGCCCCAAAGCATGATGCTGCCACCACCATGCTTCACTGTGGGTATGTGCAGTGTTGTTTTTGCGCCAAACATACCTTTTGGAATTATGGCCACAAAGTGGCCATCAGACCATAACACATTTTCCCACATGCTTTTGGGAGACTTGATGATTGTTTTTGCAAACATCAGCCAGGCATGGATGTTTTTCTTTGTGAGAAAAGGCTTAGGTCTTGCCACCCTACCCCATAGCCCATTCATATGAAGAATAGGGAACATTGTTGTCACATGTAGCACACAGCCAGTACTTGCCAGAAATTTCTGCACCTCCTTTAATGTTGCTGTAGGCCTCTTGAAAGCCTCCCTGACCAGTTTTCTTCTCGTCTTTTCATCAACATTGTTGGGACGTCCAGTTCTTGGTAATGCCTCTGTTGTGCCATATTTTCTCCACTTGATGATGACTTTCTTCACTGTTTTTCATAGTATATCTAATGCTTTGGAAATTCTTCTGTACCCTTCGCCTGACTGATATCTTTCAACAATGAGATCCCTCTGCTGCTTTGGAGGCTCTCTGCGGCCCATGGCTTTTGCTTTGAGAAAAAAAAATGTCAGCAAAATCTTACTAGAACAGCTGAATTTATTTGTTATTAATCAGTCACTTTAAATAATGTCAGGTGTGTAATGAATTCTATTTAACATGAGTTTGAATGTGATTGGTTTATTCTGTACACAGCCACATCCACAGTTATAAGATGGTGTGCACACTTATGCAACCAGGTTATTGTAAGTTTTTTATATTTCATTTTTCTCCCTTGAAGATTTCAGTTTGTTTTTCAACTGAATTGTTCACATTATAGGTCACATTAAAAGTGGAAAAGGTTCTGACATGATTAATCTTTGTCTCATTCTTTTACATCACAAAAACGTGGTATTTAAATGGGTGGGTAGACTTATATCCATTGTAACTAATTTAGTCACTACTCTTTGTCTGTGAATGCTTCTACTAGGAGTGGTGGATCACACACAAATACTGTGTTCACAAATATTGATCCTTTGGTTCTTTTTTTGTTACGCAGTCTGCTCTTTATCCCAAGTTTACTGTTTATCCCAAATGCATTGTGTTTATGCTAAGTTAAGTTTGGCTACCATTTCCTATTGTCTTACCTTGATGGCGAGGTCACAGTGTTCACTGGCAGTGGTTAACTGCTCTATATGGCGGTCCACTTCTGCCACCGACAGGCTACAAGTGCTCTTCTTCCTCCCACACAGAACACTCTCCAGCCCCGTCAGAACCCGCTGCAGCTCCGAGTTCAGGTCACTGCAGTTGTCTAGCATGAGAAAGAACAGGGCTGGAGTCATACTCCACTGGATAGGGAAAAGATTCCTGTTAAAATGCTTACTGTAATGTAAGGCAAACTGTGTTCAGGTCGGTACTGTGGCTTGAAGGCTGGAAGCTCTGAACTAAACTAGTAATAGTAATAGACCTGACGAAAAAATGACAGTGTACCAGATACAGAGAGAAATAAAATAAATAGATTCATTCCAGACATACTGATAGAAAAACACAAAGTCTAACCCCAACATGCCAAGAACAACACCTACAGTATTCTGCATGAGGAAGGTGACCTTGTTAGCATGGCAGCATAGTTCTGATGTATGTCATGCCGGTGCTGTACTAATAACCAGCCATGCGCTAAATGCTAATACTTAAACTGAATGCCTCAGGCTGACTGGAAGAATGCTGCAGGCTAGTAACAGTCATTTAACTGTATCCCACACAGCTGCTGTTTTAAGAGAACACCACACACCACAGAACTATTTGAGACAAATACAACAATGATGACTATACTGGCAGGACCCTTTATTCTAATATAGTTATATATCACACTCACAGACTTGAACAGTAGCCCTACACTGCTCTTCTGTTTATTTGCCCAATGTCTTGTTTACTTTTGCCTGTAAATGTTCAAACTTGAAAATATGAATTGTAGTAGCTAGCTATAACTCATACTAATGCCCTATGAGCTTCTTTGCTTAGACTTGCAATTCATTTGTTGGCTGTCCATATAGAAAATATAAAAAAATATTCTGGAATTTTTTTTAACTTATACTTAGTTGGCATTCTGGAAAATAAACCCAAAAATTTAAAATGTTTGGGTGGGTGGTTATGTTCTTAGGTAATAAAGTTGAGATTGGAGAAGGATGGGATGACTCTGAAAATGAAGATACCGCCAAACCCTTTATGACAATATTGTCATTCAGGACATTTCTCCACAGCGACCTACTTTAATACACCCATGGCTCACTAAGATCTAACCAACTACGCAATCCACTCCTCAAAGCTTCCGTTCCCTATTCTCTGTGTAAACTGCTTTATCGAAGCAATACAACTTCTCTAGAAGCAATCAAATCGACTCATTGAAATTTCATTAGCATATTAATACAATCCATGCAAAGCTGCCAAGCCCTACAGTACATGTCGATGATTGGGGGTTGCTCTGCTAAACGTTGAGTCCTATGAACAATAGATAGAAAAGCAATAATGCCGTGCATTGAGAAGTGACTCGGCACCACTGCTGGGGCTTATACACACTACAATATATGTTCTGAAAGATATGAAATACTACTCACGCAACTAAGTTACTCTGTAGTATAAACTGTATACATCCATTCGCTTCTGAGGTGGCCGGGACCAGCTAATATAGAACATTTCTCAGTTCGGGCAACAATACAATATCCGATTTGAAAAATGAATGCTTAAAAATAAGCGAAGAGTTTTATAGCCTACATCTTGCGCCATTTTAGAATAATGTCCTGGCCTGGTAAAACCCTAATTTTAGAAGCCAGATAACAAATGTTCACATTCATGTCATTCTTTATGAATTTTTATGATTCCGTTCACTCAAATTCCCATTCAAATTGGTAAAAAAGACCCGGAATCAAGAAGAAAATTCAAATTTCAAATGAAAAGCCTCAATACATGTACTACTATGTCAGATCGGGAAATACAGATCACAATAACCTACTTTCGCCATGCTTAACTATTGTGGGTGAAAGAGATATATACAAAACCAGACAAAAGGTTGAATATATTTACTCATTCAAGGGTATTTCTTTATTCTTACTGCAATTCAGTTGTGGGGTAAAGTTTACATAAAAACAGAATTCAATAATTGTCTGTGAAAATTATTGTCTGTGAAATGCAAGTTAAGACTCTACCATGCAAAGAAACCATATATAAACAATGTCCAGAACGGCCACCGCCATCTCCGGGTCAGAGCTAATTTAAGATGGACGGAGGCAAAGTGGAAAACTGTCCTATGGTGTAACAAATCAAATATTTTGGGGAATCATGGATGCCACATCCTCTGGACTAAAGAGAAGGACCATCCATGTTGTTATCAGTGCTCGGTATGGGAGTGAATTAGTGCACATGGCATGTGTGACTTGCACATCTGTGAAGACACCATTAATGCTGAGAAATGTATACAGGTTCTGGAGCAACAAATGCTGCAAAATTGGCATGCCTACAGTCCAGACCGGTCACACAGAAAAGGTGCCCCTGAAGAGTTGAGAAGATGAAATCTTGTATCAAGCAAGAAAGCATTTCACTTTCAAAGCAGCATTTTCAACTACAGAAACTAGTCTCCTCGGTTCCGAAACACTTATAGAGAAGAGGTGATGCAACAGAATGGCAAACAAAACAACTTCATCACATTTCATGTATCGTATATATTTTGCCAAAAACAATAACATTTCTCAGTTTCAACATTTTATATGTTGTCTTTGTATTATTTTCAATTAAACATAGGGATAAAGGGTTGTATTTTCCACATTGTAGAATAATAGTTAAGAAACTAAAACTATGAAATAACATGTATGAAATCATGTAGTAACCAAAAAAGTGTTGTATATATAAAAATGCATTAACATTCATGATTCTTCAAAGCAGCCACCCTTTGCCTTGATGACAGCTTTGAACTCTGCATTCTCTCAACCAGCAATAGTCAAGTAGGACATGATCACTGGGTCCTTCTTACCCATGTCGGCTGTCACCAGGGTGGAGTGGTTTTCCAGCAGTGACACAGACGCCCCGTCCTGTTCGAGGCTTCGTCCGTCCTCGTTGACCTCCAGCTGGCTTCGGCTGAGCTCTGAACGCAGCTCCGAAAACTCATCCTCCTCCCTGTGCGTGGATGTAAAGAGTCGCTGAGCTATAGCAAAGAGGACTCACACTGTTTGAGCTTCGAATACACTGGTTTGACTTCAGGGTTAGTGCAAGCATTAACATATCACAAACAGTCTTTATGATTTAGCCACATTTTCTGCCGGACGGCATAAGCGGAGCAAGCCAAGAGTGAATGTCACTTACTGAGTAACTGACTGACTACACATTGTTAAATGTGTTCTAGTAAGCTTAAAATCAAACTGGCTATGTTCATATTGCAACTTTTTCTGGTAGATTTTCGAAGTACGCATCCGAGCATGCCCTTTGGAGTGATATAGATCATAACCCCTTGTACAGAAAATGAAGATTGGTTTCCATGATCCTCTTATCTTTCCATTTGACGTATAAGAAACCAGGCAAGCCTAGTTCAGTCGGCCTGCAATAGAAACTGTTGCCCACTCAAGATTTGAACCCGGGTCGCCCACATGGAAGGCTTTGTCGTTAACCACTACACCGCAGAGCTAAACCTTCTGGAAGTATATTGACACAGTTAAACTGACTAATGTTTCTTACTATGTTCACCTCCACCACAAATAGCGTCTATGAACTGTATGTTTGCCACTGGCCGTTTTAACCGGTATCTTAAGTATTGAGCAGTTGCTTTTGTCTATACAGAATAATTCATAATGCATACTTCGCTTTGCCTGTGAGGAGATACAGGTCTGCCTCTCTAACAACTACGCAATTTGACAAGGGGTACTCAGTCAGTCAGTAAGAAACTCACTCACTCAATAAGAGACATTCGCTCTTCTTGCCCGGCTCCGCTTACACGGTCCTACAAAAAGTCAAGTTATCGTCACCTTTATTGATACTTTTTGTATCAATTGCATTCATGAAATAGCTGTCACTGTAAAGTTCATCTTCAGTCTCGCTAGCAATTTCTCAATTCTTATGACTTCCAATTAGTAAGTTAGTAGATACTGATAAAGCATATTACTGGCTAACAAGATGTTAAAACAGCCAGTGACTAAAGCCATACAATTCACAGATGCAATTTGTGGTGAAAGTAAACTTAATAAGAAACATTAGTCAGTTTAACACAATGCTTAATGGTGTCTAGCGAAATATTCCAACTTGGTGTGATGTTAATGTGTGACAAAAAGATGTTGAGATGCAATTGTATGATGAGGTAGTTTGTCCCAATCAGCCCCTACAGTAATCTCTTTGTAATTTATTATGTGGAATGTAGTGCATCAACCCTGTTATTTAATACCTGTTGTTGGTTGGGTGTTAGCTAATTTAGGGAAGTTGGTTCGAGAACTGTGGCGTTTCAACTAATTGTTTTAACAATACAGAACATTTGGCACGTGTATGGCTTAGTGGCATAATGGTTAAAGACCTGTCATATAGGAGACCCTAGTTCGAATCCTGCGAGGGCAACAACATTCATTCCTTCTAACCGTGGGCTAGGCTTTCCTGGCTTGTTTTTATAGTATTACAAAAATGATCTCCTGTAAATGTATTGTTTTTTAACTTCACTAAAATTACAGTTTCATGACCACACACACTGCCATGTCCATAGCAGAGCTATTCATCATCAGCAGCAGGAATGACAGATCAGTTAATTATGTGAAACAGTAACCACAACATACAATTGAGTAAAAATGTATATAGTCCTATACTTCAGTATAGTTAACATGGTTGACACCTGGGAAAATGACTTGAGAAGGTCTACAGAGGGCACTTTGAGAAGGACCCCATTGACATTGCATTAGTTAACCTGGAAACTGCAATATTACAAAAACGCTACCGTCCTAACACACGCACGCACGCATACGAGCAAGCGCACGCATGCACACACGCACACAATCAAAACATTAAAGGTAGCAGATGTGGGCAATTTCTTTTGTTACAAAATCCATAATGCTTTATCTAACCAAAAACCTGTACACGTTATGGCAATGGTGGAATTCGGGAAGGCTGCCATGCTTGACTGTATTTCAGAAACATTGTTTTGGTTAATTGTCCCGCTCGGCCCATAAACCCCAGTCTGTTATGTCAGACGACTTTGTTCTGATTCTCATGGTGAGGCCTGGAGTGGACACATGAGCTGGGAAAACAAACCCTTAAGTGGTTTCTGACGCAAATGCTGCCATTTTGATTTCGCAGTGGTAAATAACCAGCGAAGATAAACGGCATGACACAAGGATGCAACATAGGGATCTCATTCGCCGGGGAAACCACGGTGTGCGTAGGTAGTGTGTGTGACTACCTGATGGTACTGCCCTGCAGCAGGTCTATCCTCTTGTTGAGCTCAGCGATGATGCTGTGCAGCTCGGTGATCCTCTCCTCGTAGCGTAGCGTGGTTCTCTCCTGAACGTCCTCATGCTCCCGCATCAGATGGGACTGCTCACACTGACCAGAGACACACGCATTGGACATCTGTTACAACTGCACTCCACGCCACACTAAACCTATAAGGCAAAACCTTAACGGTTCACGCATCGTGTCCTTTCGTTAGCAAATGTTTTAAGCATGGCGTCGGCAAGGTGACCATACAGCACCCGTAACAGTGATGCCAGTCAAAGTGTGGAGAATGGAATTTTAACCAAGGTTGAGTATCTTGCTTCACAGTCGTGTGCCATTTGGAATAGGACTGGTTTCTGAGGCAATTCCCCGCTGGGATGTGGTCTTTCTGGCAAGCTTGAACACACACACACACACACAAACACACAGACGCACACACACAAACACACAGACAACATTGTGTGCAAGGTCATGCTGGGGGTTGTCCTCATGGAGCTCAGAGGCTGGGAGTCTGAGGAAGGTATCAGCTTTCCCCTCAGCCACAGTGGAGGGGGGAGGAGGTGTGTGTGTGTGTGTGTGTGTGTGTGTGTGTGTGTGTGTGTGTGTAGGTTTTACCATACTTGTGTGTTCCAAAAATCCCAACTACGAAAGCAAAACAGTGAAATGTGTTACCTTCTAGGAACATTTAGCCAGTACCCATCAGGCAAAAGGTATGTTAAGCTTAGAGTTAAGTTAAGGGTAAAACTTATAGTTATATGTAGGGAAATGTAGGAAAATTTTCAGTGGGAGTAATATCTGAGTTCCCACAAAGATAATAAAACCAGAAGGAAGATTGTGCATGTGTTTGTGTTATACTATGCTTCCTGTCATGACCTTAGCAGATTGGTATGTGTTTCTGGCCTGTTTTGGAGGGTGAACATGAAAATGAAACAAAGAGTCAAAAAGAGGCCTGCCAAGTACTTCACACAATGGAACATTGATCAAGCAGCAACGCTACAACCTAGTACCATTATGAAAATAATGTCAGTTATGGAATACCGCAATAACACTGCCAGTCGAGTGTGAAAAATGCCTTAGTGGGTTATGTAAAATACATGAATCTCTTATCATGCAGAACATCCACTCGTGTGGATACTGTACATGACCTTCTAAACACTCTGCCCCTTTGAATAGGTCTGAGTCCTGTGAGTATCTGAAAAGAAGGCTCAAAGGTCAGTAAGCCACAGGTCAGAAGCTCAGCGAGTCAGGTCAGGGTACATCTGTGTCTAAAGGTCAGGGGTTCAGTAGACAAGTCCCCACACTGAGACAGAGCCCCAATGTGTATGTGTGCGTGAGTAGAGTCTTTCAGTTAAATGGCCAGCATTGACAATTAGAAGAGATGAGTGGCTTTAGCTCCCGGCCCCAGGGAGAGCTGCAGGGAAATGCAGAATTCCAGTCAGCCGTAGTCAGGTCACACAGTGCGGCTGTCATAACACCTACCCAGTGACAACAGACACTGATAAGAACTGGCATGTGTTTTATGGCAGGGCCCAAATGTACAATTGGTTCAAAGTAACTTGACTCTGAATTATATTGACAGCCAAGTGCTACAAGATTCAAAGGCTTGGTCTGTGCTCACTCAAAAGCATGTTCACCACCAGATACAATGTCAAAAACCAAACACAACATGCAACTGAATGAAAAACCATTGGGTTGGCAGTAAGACCGATCCAAACGTCCTCCCTAGGTCCTCCTCATGGACCCATTATATGAAGGGACCACTCTCAATAATCAAAACCAAATTCCAGTCAAGACAAAAACAGCGAATAAGAAGTTGAACTAAGACATGAGCAGTGCATGGCTGTACCATTCTAGTCAATGTGTAGGAACATTTTGAATTCCCATCTGTTGTCAACAGAGAGATCATTTAGCACTTTTCAAGCAAATTTCAAACTTTAAAACTCTGGGCTAAAATCCATTTGAGTAAAATAGACCCTCTAGATAAACTATGCAGAAGCCCAGACTAGAGACAAAGGAAAGGAAGGACAATCACAGAAACAGGAAACATTGGGGTAAGGTAATGTTTTATCTAGAATTACCTAGTAACTGTATTTATGGCCGGGCCAACGTAGTAAATGTGTAACTAAAACAGTCCGCTATGGTAGCTGACATCCCATTCGGTTTTATTTCATACACAGGCCACAACAGTAAGTGTCACCATGCCAACACTTGGGCTGAGTTATGGAACAGAGTATTTTGTGACCTTGGGAAGTGTCTCCCTACAAATTGACCTATTCAGAAGGGTTTGGGGTCATTTCTCTATGAGCAGACACTAAGAGCCTTGCTAATACATAGAATGTAAGCTACAATGAGACTCTGCAGAGCGTTAATGTACAATGTGTTTAACATTAGACTACACGGTTCTGTTCCTTACAGAATGTTGCCAGGCATGAAATCGTAAAAAATAAATGGTACTGTACATTGCTCTTCATCTAACTCTGGTGGAACAGGTGGAAAACAGAAAAATATCCATTAATATTTCAGAATAATAATAGTTTTTGTTAACCAGAACCACCACTAGGGAAAAACCCACAGTTGATGTAGCTTCCAGCAGGGGTATTCCATAGCTCTTTGAAGCATTGCTGTGTCAGATTTTAGTGGGACAGACAGTGAGACAGCATCAGGGGGAGATGCTTTAGAAGGACCATATCTCAATGAGGTGCTTCTTAACACGCTCCCCTCTCCTAAAACGCTCTCTCCATAACACACAAACCCTTCCAAAGACACATTAAACATACACAAATCATCACATCTCTCATCATATTCACTCCCTCATTCTTAAACACATGCACGCAAACCAAAACACACAAACACATACATACATGCACACACACACAAACACACACACACACACACAAACAGATACACTCAGAGCCAAAAACTCTGTCCTCTGAGAGACACAGTGCCAATCACTGGGACTTGAAAAACTACAAAGCAGATCGAAGCTGAGCAGTTGGCATGGTTACTGACAGTTCCTGTTTCTGGTGACATATGGGATGTGTTGCTTCATGCCAAATAATCCCCAAATCAATTTCCTCTTGATTTAAAAGGCAACCCTTCCAGTCTCGCATCCCTGTATGAGAGCAGGGAACTGGAGAACCAGAGCTGGGATGAAATCCCCTTCTAAAACACGGCCAAGGTCACAGAGAACACACGTCACTGGGATGATATTACACTAAAAGTGGAAACAATGTAACATGCCATGTTATGGGAAGGTGGAAACAATGCAATGGTATGGGAAGGTGGAAACCATGCAACGAGCCATGTTATGGGAAGGTGGAAACAATGCAACAAGACATGTTATGGGAAGGTGGAAACAATGCAATGTTATGGGAAGGTGGAAACCATGCAACGAGCCATGTTATGGGAAGGTGGAAACAATGCAACAAGACATGTTATGGGAAGGTGGAAACAATGCAATGTTATGGGAAGGTGGAAACCATGCAACAAGCCATGTTATGGGAAAGTGGAAACAATGCAATGTTATGGGAAGAAGGTGGAAGCAATGCAACAAGCCATGTTATGGGAAGGTGGAAACAAAGCCACAACCATGTTATGGGAAGCTGGAAACAATGCAATGTTATGGGAAGGTAGAAACAAAGCCACAAGTCATTAGGCAATATCCCCACATATGAATAGATTGTGTAAGTGAGGGGTGGATTTTTCAGATGCATTCCAATTGACGAGCCATACAAATAATTCCCAGTGTCAGCAACTCCAGGACGTTCTTTAAAAATCAACTAAAGAATTACAAAAATATGAAGCAATTTGAATTCCCTAACATTTGTTTCTTGTAGTTGTTTTACATTAATTGGAGCAGTTTCAGATTTTATTAAAAGAAAATAAATCTATATTTAACAAAGGAACTTCTGCATACCGGAGAAGTCTAATGTACAGGTGCGGAAAAGAGGAAGCATTTAAATAAGTGGTTCTCTAATGACGGTTGTCATGATAGGAGATCCGCTACAGCTGGCTTGTGGACACTCTAGATCCACCCAAAAAATAGACAGTATACATTTCCAGAAATAATTGGACACTGACACAAGTTTTGTTATTTTGGCTGCTAATCGAGTTACAGTTAAATAATTAATATGGTTAAAGTGCCATCTCTCAGCTTATAATTTGATGGTATTCACATCCAAATTACAGCACTTTAATATGTAGCTCCCTCTTTTTCAAGTGAACAAAAGTAATTGGACACTTGACTCAAAAGCTTTTTCATGGACAGGTGTGGGCCATTCCTTCATTGTTTCTTCATCAGTTAAGCATGTAAAAAGTCGAGTTGATTCCAGGTGTGGCATTCACATTCGGAAGCTGTTGCTGTGAACCCACAACATGCGGTCAAAGGAGCTCTCAATGCAAGTGAAACAGGCCATCCTTGGGTTGCAAATAAAAATTACATCAGAGAGATAGCAGGAACATTAGGAGCGGCAAAATCAACAGTTTGTTCCATTCTTTGAAAAAAGAATGCAATGGTGAGCTGTGCAGCACAAAAAGAACTGGACGTCCACGTAAGACAGCAGTGTTGGATGATCGTAGGATCCCTTCCATGGTAAAGGGAAACCCTTCACAACATCCAGCCAAGTGAAGAACACTCTATGAGGTAGGGATATCATTATCCAAGTCAACCATAAAGAGAAGACATCACCTGAGCAAATACAGAGGGTTCACCACAAGGTGTAAACCATTCATAATCCTCAAGAAGTCCATTCATAAGCTTTAAGAATGCCAAAAAACATGTAAAAAAGCCAGCCCAATTGTGGAACAGAATTATTTGGACAGATGAAACTAAGATCAACCTGTACCAGAACTATAGGATGAAAAAAGTATGGAGATGGCTTGGAACGGCTCATGATTTGAAGAATACCACACCAACTGTAAAACATGGTGGAGGCAGTGTGATGGCATGACCATGCATAGCTCCCAATGGCACTGGGTCACTAGTATTTATTGATGGTGTGACAGAAGACAGAAGCAACCAGATGAATTCTGAAGTATATAGAGATATATTGTCTGCTCCGTTTCAACCAAATTGAGCGAAGTTGATTGGACGGCGCTTCGCTTTACAGATGGACCCAAAACACTGTGAAACCAACCCAGGAGTTTTTGGAAAAGTGGATTATTCTGCAAGGGCCGAGTCTGATCTCAACCAGAATGAGCATGCATTTCACTTCCTGAAGATAAAACTTATGGCAGAAAGACCCACGAACAAAGAACTTAAGACAGTTGCATATAAGGCCTGACGAAGCATCACAAAAGAGGAAACCCAGCATTTGGTGATGTCAATGCTTTCCAGACTTCAAACACTCATTTCCTGCAAAGGAATCTCAACAAAGTATTACAAATTTAAATTTTATTTACGATTGTGTAAATGTGTCCAATTCCATTTGAGCCCCTGAAATACGGGCACTGTGTATGACAATGGTTGCAATGCCTTGAATCAAAGCTGAAAGTCGACACTTCAGGTGCATCATGGTTCTTTCATTTCAAATCCACTGTGGAGCCGTACGGCGGCAAGATGCTGAAAACTGTGTCAGTGTCCAAATATTTCCCCACCAAACTGCATATTCTCAAGAAGATTTGACTGAGTCGGTCAAAAGATCCAGTGGAAGAGGCACTGGGCCGCCTGCATAAGCACTTAGAATACCTGTGCTTTGGCCAGTCTCTTCTCCAGCAGCTCTCGCTCTCTCTCCGTCTGCACCAGCCGCTTGTTCAGCTCCACCACGTCCCCCTTCAACGAGGCCAGGGCAGCCAGATGGAGCTACAGAGAGAAGCGACAGGGTTAGAACCACGGCGTGCACACTCCTGCACACGCACAGTCATGCACACGCACACGCACACGCACACACACACGCACACACACACACACACACACACACACACACACACACACTGAAAACTGAATAGAATGAGTGATAACCCATTAGAATGCAGAACACGCAGGCTTTTACCAAGTGTTGGACCGAGAAGTCAGACATACGCACGCCTGTTAAGTTGTCTGAGGGCTTGCACATTTCACACACACACACACACACACACACACCCACACACACACACATTTCTATTCACCAAGCTTAAGGTATAAGCCTAATGCTTTTGTATTACCAAAACAAACTCAGGCCAACTTCTCCAACTTCTCCATTAAAATACAGAGCAATGCAAGCCTAACCAGTGACCACAGCAAAACATTGCAAGAATTGTCTCCAACCCACAGTGTTCTGAAATCCCTATTGGCAAACAGAATACACAAAGACTATTCATACAATAATCTAGAAACTCCTGAATAGGGCATCATTGTTAAAAAGGCCACTAGTCAAAATAAAAGCATGTTTATTCAAACAAGGTGAATAATTTCTCCAGATCATGTCACTAAATACACTTTCACTTGATGAAAAATACACTTAATTCCATAACTCTATATAGACGTATTGCAGAATCAGCAGCAATGTAAATTAATTAACCAAGGATGGTGTGTTTGCTCTGATGTCTCTACAGAGCCCTGAGGGGAAGAAACACTTTTTAAATTAATCCTCTCAGGAAGTATAGAAAAGAAACGTCACAGAACAGGACCGCAAGGCTCACCTGCTGTTCAGGGTCGGTAATTTAACACTTGAACAGAAAGAGCATACGAAATGAGAGCCAATTTAAGGCCATCTACTATATATATATATATATATATATATATATATATATATATATATATATATATATATATATATATATATATATATGTGTTAAGATCCAGTAAGAAAGAACACATCTGCTGATACTTAACAGTGAGCTTTTTCATACATATAAATCATAACAGTATTGGATGCCTACAGCAGCGTCAGCCTTGAATTCCAGGTTGATTCGTTGCCTGTAAAATCAACCAAAATATCAATACAATCTAAAACCCTGTTTCCAAGAAAGTTAGGATGCTATGTAAATGCAAATAAAAACAGAATTCATTGATTTGCCAATCATTTATTTTAAAAAATGATTGAAAATATTGCCAAGACAACATATCAAATGTTGAAACTGAGAAATCTGATTGCTTTGTGAAAAATACATGTCCATTTTGAATCTGATGCAACAGGGCCATTTTGAATCTGATGTAAGACGGGCATTTTGGGACGGGGGCATGTTTACCACTGTGTTGCATCAAGTTTTCTTTAAAAAACGCACAAGCATTTGGGAACTGAGAAGAACAACTGCTATACTTTTGAAAGTGAAATGGATTCATATTCTTGCTCACTGTAGGATTTCAGCTGCTCAATAGTTCGGGGTCTCCATTGTCATATTTTCCGTTTTATAAAGCACCAAATGTTTTCAATGGGTGACAGGTCTAGACTGCAGGAAGGCCAGTTTAGCACCCAGACTCTATTACTATGGAGCCATGCTGTTGTAATACATGCAGAATGTGGATGGCAGCATACGTTGCTCCAAAACCTATTTACATTGTTTAGCATTAATGGTGCCCAAACAGATGTGCAAGTCACCCATGCCATGTGCACAAATTCCCCCCATACCATCACGGATGCTGGCTTTTAAACTGTGCACTGGTAAGAAGCCAGATGGTCCCTCTATTTTTCAGTCCAGAGGATGCGGAGTCCAGAATTCACAAAAATCGTAATTCATCAGACCACGGGACACTTTCCATTTCGCCTTAGTCCATCTTAAATGATCTTGGGCCAAGAGAAGGCGGCAGTAGCTCTGGATCTTGCTTATATATGTTTTTATGATAGAGTTTTAACTTGAATTTGTGGATGCAGCGAAGTACTGTGTTCACAGACAATGACTTTCAGATGTGTTCCTGAGCCCTTGAGTGATGACCACTACAGAATTGTGTCCAAAATAATACACTTCACATACACTGCTTTTTGGCTTGGGATACTGTAGTTGTGAAGACATCTGGGGGCCAAAGACCAACTCGCGACTTATATAATGGTTAAAATCATAACAGAGCCCCATTATCGGTTATGAGGGGGTAGGGGTGAGGGGGAGGGATGTTTTACAGCTGCTACTCTCAGAAAGCCAAAGGCCAATCCTCTAACATCTTCATCACTGCCATTCAGTGTCTCCATGTCAACCTTCTACCCCATCCTTTAAATAAAACATGACATAAAGCCTTACCCTTTGAGTGCAATAATTATTTACAGAAAGATCAAGGATAGAGATATAGATATAGATACAGATAAAGGTATGAATAGAACATATTTCATATATTGTAAACTAGTTGTGCAAAGAAATGATCCATGATCATCTTGTGACACATACAGTGGGGAGAATTTGATACACTGGTGATTTTGCAGGTTTTCCTACTGACAAAGCATGTAGAGGTCTTATCATATGTACAATTCAACTGTGAGAGACGGAATCTAAAACAAAAATCCAGAAAATCATATTGTATGATTTTTAAATAATTAATTTGCATTTTATTGAAGTGGAAAACCAAAATGTTGGTAATGACCCCAAACACTCAAAGGTGATTGAGCAGAGGTCTGTTGATGGAACACTCCGATTCTTAGATTGGACAGCTCAGATCCCCAAACTCAACACACTGTGTAGTATCCTTACTCTAAACAATAACACGACTTGTGTCCTCCATGTCTTCCCTTACCAAACGAGGCTGGTCCAGGGTGGTTTAGGTTGGGAAAGATAGTAGGGTAACATGGGGGAAGTCGCCCACCCTAAGATCAATGTCTATTAACTGTAACAAAATGTGTTGAAGATGACTATCCTTAGAGTAATGAATTATAAAGTAAAATAAATGGCTATCAGTTGACAGATTAATTTGTATTAGATCAAATAAAAAGTATAGGAAAGGGGCATTTTTCAAGCTACTGGGGTTATTTGCCCCCCAGGGAATCTTATCCCAATAGAATATAATGTCTAAGGGTTTTTAAGAATCGGCCCTATTTTCTTCACACCACTTACATTTTTCATACACACCACTTCAAATAAAGTTAAACAAAACGTATCTTTAAAATATTGTTTTAAATCCCAGCAGTGCTTACAATGAGTTTCAGAAGAAAACATTTTTAATAGTTAACTGAGAAGATGTGATTATACAGAGGGAATTTTGATTGATTAAGACTATTGGCAGAGGAGGTGTAGAAAAAGAGAATTGTGACATTTTACGTTTTTAATGAGGGTTACATTGGGGGGTCTTACCCCAGGGGGCGTATTTTCCCCATGTTACCCTCCTGCAAGAGTAAAAAGCAGGTATAAGATCACAAGTCAGTACATTATAGACAGACCACCGAGAAAGTATAAATGGTGAATATGTCAGTTAAATAACTATGTCAGTTATTTGAAAAATGTATTCAAGACATGAACTGCAGATAATGCAGTCTACTGGTCATTATTTCTTGTTTGAAGCTAATAATAAAAGAAAATTGCATATTGCCCCTTTAACACAAAAACTCTATGATGTGCATGTGCTTTACTGTCACAGTGTTGTAAGGATTGGAGACAGACACAGGAAATACTGTACATGTTTTTATTTCCCAACTCAAAGCACGTCAAAATTACTGACTGGGCAAGCCCAAAGTAAAGTGAGGTATAAAGCTTCCAAAACAGAACAAAGACAAATCTGGAATCATAACAATACACCTAGACACACACACAGACAAACACACACAGACACACACACACACACACACACACACACAAACACACACACACACACACACAGACAAACACACAATTATTGTACTCACTGCATGGTGACATGAAAATTATAGCCAACAGACAAGGCACTGGGAAAATAGGTGATATAGGTGTAGGGCTACACGATTGGATATAATACTGAATCGCGATTTCTATGACGAAAGCAATCACAGATATGATATGCGTTTTTCAAAAATGGGTGTAAACAGCATAGATAATCTCACCTAAAAATAGAGACCGTGCCCAACCTAATGTGCTGTTAATCTGAATAAAAATCGAGTTAAAATTCAGGGTTTTCTATTTCATACTTCTTACCAATTTGAAGGTGCAGCCTGTGTAGAATCATTCGTTTACCTGCTTTTTTAATGTAATGGCATTTGCAGCGTTTGCTATGTTTGTGCCGTTGCCATAGCAGGTTAGGTAACATTTCTCAACCTTTGAGGTACATTTTCTCCCATATTAAGCATGTATGTAGGCACCGACATTGAATTTGAATATTTGAATAACCACACTGTTGTGTTTGTGGTACAATTTATCTGGGAGTCACTCGCCAACTTCAAGCAGACATCTTCACTAACAGTTGCAGTGTTAACTCATACACTGTCTTTACCACTCAGTGTCCTGTGTTTCAATTAATTTGATTTGATCATGTGCTTAACAGTACCAATAGTGTACTAAAGAAGGCAGCATTACACATTAGCCATCAACAAGGCAAAATACAGCCAGTGGGCTTTACCAAATACAGGAGATCAGATCATTAAAAAGCAGTGCAGCAGCTATGCAGCATATTTCTCTCATCCCTTTACTTCCCTAGGAATAAAAAGTGTAAACAGCAGAACAAATATTTGCCCTCTCAGGGTCCACAAACTGACGTTCCTACAGTGGCTGGAAGCAATCTCTCACCTCACTGCCCGCCACCAAAAATAGTTTGGTGTTTGACAACAGAAGACAATGTGCTTCATTTATCTCATTTGTGTAATGGCCAGAAGCCAGGGACAAATGGATTGCATTGGAACTCTTCACAGCTAGGACTAATTGAATATGTTGGAGGGAACAGTGTCACCTTGTTTTCTAAATTGTATTTTGGAAAAGCTGCAGCATTTGGATGTTATTTATAGATCAAATGGAGAAAATAAACATTCCATTCCCAATTGATGGGTAAATACTAACACTGAAGCTTTTCTGTATTGAGATTCTATTCACTGAACTTAATTCAGATATAGGTTCAGTTCACAATGTTTTGTTAGAAAAGAGATTTCACACATGCAGATTGGGAGTCCTTTCTGGCCACCACATGCTCCCAGTTAAATTGGTATACAATTTAAGCAGTGGCGATAGAGCATTCCAAACAATGAGGCAAAAAACATCTTTGTGTAAAATCATTTTGCATCCATACTGTGGTGTACTTACATGTGTCCTACTGTATACTGACCGTGACAGTAGTTGAGTATGTTAATGGCAGGCAATGCTTTAAAGGCTCCCCAAAGTGTCATGCTGACAGCCTACATTCACACAGATATTATTTCCTATGATGAAATATCTCGGTGCCAAATGGGAAGTGGCCCTCCCTGCTGTCGGCATTACAGCCATATTTTACTTGTCATTTCTCTGAGATTATAATCACCTTAAAAGCATTGGCATTTCTAGAGAGAATACCTTCACCTCTTCCCAGTGTAGCAGTAGACTCTGAATACCTTCACCTCTTCCCAGTGTAGCAGTAGACTCTGAATACCTTCACCTCTTCCCAGTGTAGCAGTAGACTCTCAATACCTTCACCTCTTCCCAGTGTAGCAGTAGACTCTGAATACCTTCACCTCTTCCCAGTGTAGCAGTAGACTCTCAATACCTTCACCT
>JACXGJ010004232.1:24793-47298 GCA_016801105.1 Esox niger | reverse complement strand
ACACACACACACACACACACACACACACACACACACACACACACACACACATATGTTAAATTGGAAATTAAAGCTTTATTTACCACACCTGTAGCTTTTTAAATTGCAATTAGTGTCTGTGTATAAACAGTCATTGAGCTTGTTAGCTAACACGTGGATGCACAGCGAAGGCTGGATAGTGAGCCCTAGGGAGCAGAAAATAACAGTCAAAAGAGCTGCGTAACAAGGGAATGCAACTTTATAAAGGTGGAACAGGATATAAAAAACATTTCAAGGAGCACAATATGACAATACTTAAACAGAAATGAGCTGCATGGTCAAGTTGCCAGGAAGTCTTTACTGTGCCACTGCCACAAAAAAGCCCAGTTACAATATGCCTGACAACACCTTAACACACCTGACATCTTCTGGCATACTGTAATTGGGAGTGACAAGACAAAAATAAAGCTTAATGGTCACAACCATAAGTGCTATGTTTGGCGGCTTCAACAAGGCCTATAGTGAAAAGAATACCATCCACATTGTGAAACAAATGGTGGTGGCTCAATGATGTCTTGGGGGTATGTGAGTTCTAAAAAGTAAGTCAATGTGATTTATGTCAAGCTGAATGCAGCATGTCATCAGAAAATACTGGCATACAATTTGCATTCTTCTGCATGAAAGCTGCGCATGTGATGCTCTTGGATTTCCAGCACGACAATGACCCTATGCAAGGCCAAGTTGACCCTCCAGTGGTTACAGCAGAAAAGGGTGAAGGTTCTGGAGTGGCCATCACAGTCTCCTGACCATTATATCATTGAGCCACTCTGGGGAGATCTCAAATATGTAGTTCATGCAAGACGACCAAAGACTTTGCATGACCTGGAGGTATTTTGCCAAGACGAATGGGCAGCTATAAAGACTGCACACTGTCATTGATGCTAAAGGGGGCAATACACATTATAAAGACCTAAGGGTATGCAGAATTTTTAACAAGGGTCAGTTCATTTTTTTCTTTGCTGCCATGTTATGTTTTATGATTGTACCATTCTGACCTACAGTTGAATATGAATCGCATAAGAAATAAAGTTCATGTGTTTTTTCTGCTCACTCATGTTGTCCTTGCAAATGGTACATATATTACCAATTCTCCACGGGTATGCAAACTTTGGAGCACAAATGTGCCTGGTTAAATATAGGTGAAATAAACAGGGTCCACTGGAAATGCCAATAACTCTGCACTACCAAACGTAGGGAATACATGTCTGTGATTTCCTTGAGGCAGGATTGATGCATGCACCTAGGACATCATTGAATTTTCCTCCCAACGCAAAAAATCTTGCAGTATAGCAACTAAATGTTACATAAAAAAACGAGTCTGGCACAAATAGATTAAGTTGAGAACCAGTGCAAGAAAGAGCAATGTTACAGCAATGAGTCCAGTGTTCGGCAACAATTTATTTTCTGACAGTTATAAAGTTTCCATTTTAGCTATTGTTATCCAAATTGTCCCATAGGAGCTGTTGCTCTCTGCATCAAAATATCCATGTGGTTATTTTATATAAAGTAGTAATAGATTTTAAGAAAATATGCTATTTCATGAAATGCATCGTTATCGTGATAGATATTTAAGGGGTAATATCCAAGGTAATTACTGTTGGAAATAGTTAGTGGTCCTATTAGCTATCCACTTTGTTTGCTCGCTGCTACTTGTTTGCTTAGTTGTTGCATAGGCCTAGTAAAAGTGTAGTAAGAGAAATTCAACTAAAAAAGCAGTTACACATTTGTCACAATGGCCACTCATTTGTTTTTCAATAAAGTAATCTTAACCATACGGCGGGAGAGATGAGCAAGAGCATGAAAATGCACATCCTGATTAATCTTTTGGGAAAGTTAACATTTTCAATTAACCCTAGAGGGTGCACTTGGGTTACATAGTGTAGAAGGACTATTGGAGAAGCCAAAAATCATGTCCGACAGCGGAATGACAAGAAAGGCCATATATTTGCACCGATATATTAGAGATCCCTAGACAGGCATTGAGGACTACAAAAGAACAGCATAATCTAATAATGTTAACTATTATTATTTCAATAATTTCTTGATAACTAAGAATAATTAGGAATGATTGCTATTAGTGCCTCGCAACTTTCACCAGACCATTTCATTTCTCTGCCAAGCTTTGCCTAAAGAAAAACCAATTAATGTTTTTTTGTATATTCAAGAAATATAGGCTGATGACAGTCCTAACTAGCTATTTATTTTTAAAGGTGCCATTAGGGCTGTCGCGATTATTACATAATTGCCTGTTCACGATTGTTTGTGCCAGATTGCTACGATTTTATGTTAACGATCTTCTAGCATCAAAAGTTTGATTTCAAAACCATGTTTCCTATCTAAATAGGGGATTTGTATGCAAATGTTTTAAACGCCTCAACAAATACCATGCACATGTCAGTTTTTATCAGTTAAGATGTCTAGTACATGGGTGCAGAAGAGCGTTAGCTCTGAGGAAATTTACAGGCGCAGTTTTATTTAGACATATTTGCTTCTTAAGTTCAGTATTTAAACGTAATCTAGAATTGTTTTGCAGCAATGCACTGTTATGTAATTTCACAACATTATTATTAAATTGACAAACACATTCCAGTCTTTTTGCCTCAACTCTGATCGACAACTCTGATCAACAAAAAAACTCAAGCTTGGGTAAAATATTTTTTCAAATATTGTCAGTCGACTTGTCATTTCCATCCATATTTCCTAATTAGACAATGTGCATTAATATGTATGGTTAGGAATATTTTTTTAAATTTTGGTAAATGTTTGAAATGAAAATGAATGGTCCATGTACATTTCTAACCTAATACATTTTTCTGAGCGCTGAATAGCCTATTTGCAGCAGAGCAAGAGGTGAAATGTGAAATGTCACCATGTGCATGAAAATGTACTAGTCATAGCTTTGGTTGCATTCTGTGAAGAGCAATCATTAGTAGCATTGATAAAATGGTTCCAAAGCTGAACACAACTCCACTGCTCTGAATGCATGTTGGTTTTAAGCTAAATGAAAGAGTTGAGTGCAATAATTTTGAGGCGAATTGCCCGGAGACTGAAACATTTTATTGGATGCTTAATTGGGGACAAAATGGTTGAACAAAGTACAGTTAGTCATGTAAATATTTGAGTAAATATTTCTATACCTTTTGCCATTGTGTGGATTTTTTTCCTTTTAACTCAATTTAAATATATTTGCCTCATATCTCACAATGCAGTACGTCTTGTTTTTCATCTTGTTTTTCACTTTTTCATTGATTTTAGTCCAAATCAAGCAGAATTTTGTGTATTGTGCTTTATCCTGGGGTAGGATTAAAGGAAAAGGCTTTGCCTCTCCTATTGAGACACAGTCAAAATCAGTTTGTTGCGGTGGTAACAAATGAAAGTCAAATTTTTTGTGACATAGCATTTTCAGACACTGCTGTGGGCTAGTAAAGCAGAGTACACAAACATCACGTCTTTGATACATCCCAATAGAACTGCACCTGCCAACCCCATGATATTAGCTGGCCTGAATCAGAAACTGTACACTAGGGCTGGGAGGTTTGACTCTTTTTAATTACTCAGATCTTTTATTTTTATTAAGCATTTAATACAAATATATGAAATTAGGGGTACTTCTGGGGGTTGATTTGCTCATTGTTGACTGACAGTTGCCCATACTTGGAACTGAAATACCCAATATTGATTGGGTTTAACAAGTATGTAATTTTTTTCTGCAGAGTTAAATGAAGAAAAAGAATAGATCAGTAACAGAACCAAGTGGAATGTAGACTGTGACAGCCAGGAGTAAGGAAGTCATCCTATGACTCAGGTCCTCCTCAGATACTAGGCTTGGTGGCAGCTGTATATTTCAAGAGTTATGTTCCCTGGGAACAAGCTGTTTCTACTATTGAGTTTTGACTGTGGATTGGGAATGGCCTTGAAGGGGTTGGACGACCAAGAGCCCAGAAGTGGCTAAACAAAGAGCCAGGGATGTAGAGGTTTGAGGTTGGGGTAGAGATGTAGGGTTTGAGCATTGCCTAAAGGTAGGGAGAAGCTACTTTGATTGTTCTATAAGTAAGAACCATAGGATTTGAGTTTAAACTGGAAGCCAGTGTAGTGTGTGAAGACGCGAGGAGAGACTGTAAAACCTGGGGAGGTTGAACACTAGGCGGATGGCTGCATTCTGAATGAGTTTCAGTGGTTAGGTTCCACACACCGGGAGCCCTTCCAAGAGTGAGTTGCAGTAATCCACATGTGAGGTGACAAGTGCCGGGACAAATAGCTGTGCTGCTTCCCCTGTGTGAGGTAAGGTTGCACTCTACAAATTGTTGATTTAAATGTGTGCAGAGAATGGCAGCATGTCGTCTAGGGTCATGCTGGAGTGGACAGACCTTCCTGCAAAAGAAAGGGAAAAAGAGAAAGAAAGCTGAGAGTGATCTGCTTTGTAATGATATAAAAGACCACGTGAGGATATGAGAGAGACTTGGTGTTTAGAGAGAAGAGGCAAGGGCCAAGAACCAAGCCTTGGGGAACACCAGTATTTATTCAACAGTCATATCTACGTAGCCTGCCAGTAGTAGCCTGCCAGGTAGGAAGCAATCCAAATGTGTGTAGAGCCTGAGATGCCCAAATCTAAGAAAGTGGAGCGTAGGATGTGATTGTTCAGTGTTGAAGGCTGTGGGTAGGTCAATGAGGTAGAGAATAGAGGAGAGACGGTTAGAGATGGTCTCCTGAGATGGTCTGTAGAAGGTATGAGAGTATAGGATCCAGAGGACATGATGTTTGCAACCAGCCATCATTAGCTCCAGCATAACATTTTGTAAGAGTGGTGAAAAAGAGGTTTACGTGTAGCCAAGTTAAACATCATTTGTTAAATGCCAAATCTGAACAGCAAGATACATCATTCACCAAAGTTTTGTCACAATGTGCTACATTACAGAAACAAATGTAAAACTTAATAGCATAACAAAAAGCCTCACTGCAATAGCACAGCATAATAATAACAAAATATATCACTGCATTATCATTCTTTATAGTAGCCTAGTAAGCATGTAATATCAACTGGATTCCTGTGGCTATGCATTTATATCTTGAGTTATATAGAGTTGTTCAGGGGTACACAGCAGTGTCTTTTTAATGAGTAGGGCAATTTTTATAAAAATACAAAATATACACTTTACTGTTTGTGTAGAAAGCCATCCCATCTATCTCAAGGTGAATATTAGATGGAGATATAGCAAATATAAGACACAGGCACAGGAATAGCTTCTACTGGCCTCCCTGTATTGAATAGAGGTGGCAGTATGAAATGCAAATCATCGTCTTTTGGCAGATAACTTCCTCACACTCCTTTCCTCCTCAAATATCATGATACATTCTATAGGCCTAATGTGCTGTGGGCACTTGAGCAAGAATGAGGAAAATGAAACTCCAGCTGTTTGTTTAGTATCCTAATTTGTATCCAGTTTTATGCTGGAGTATGGCTGTCTATACTATACATTTTGTTGGCTCATAGGTAGAAGGTATGAATGTTTCCAGTTTATCACAGATAATATAGACAAACTTGTGTGAACTGAATGTTCTTAGAATGAATTTGAATTGGCTTATAGGCCTATTATCCAAACACATCAGCCAATCTATTAATGGAGCAACCTGAAACCGATGTACTGTTCCCCATCGCCTAGTCCTAATACTAACATTAAGATTAACCTCAATAACCAAATATTTATGCTTAAATGTAACAAAACCCTAAACCAAATTTCAATTTTAATACCATACCCAATTAATTTTTTCTGACCAATAAAACTAACCCTTCAACTAGAAATTGCATTTTCCCCAGAGGGGATTGTCCCAACAAACCGGTGTGGATTGATTTGTCAGGTTTTATCTTTATGGGAAATTCAAGTACACACCTGTACTCAGACCTGTACTACACACTCACACTGCATCCTGGTCAAGCTCCATTAGATGTGGGAGGTTCTCAGGCAATGTAATCTGGTCATGGCTCGTAAAGTCAAAATGACGGGTGCTTTTTCCCCATGTAATTTGGGATTATGTCTGTAAAGCTCCACTGGTGGGGTTCAGGGGAGGATAAACACCTGTGGTTTTCCTTTTTCACCATCAGTACTCTTAATAATTCTGGTCTTATGTTAACTGAGCCAATATTCTTTAAGAACTTTAAAGGCTGCTGGTGTGTGGGGGATGTGTGTTAGGGATGTATGTTCATACTGAACCCTCCTTTAAGCATTTTCATCTAGTGCAGTGTAAATACGTCTTGACATGATTCCACGTTAAGTTTTGTTACTCTGCTACCGCACTCTCTCTGTTTTAGTTTCTCCACAATTTATATTTATTAGTGCTGTCAAACAATTAAAATAATGACAATAAATTGCATAGTCTTCTGTAAATAATCACGATTAATTGCAATTTTAGAATGTGTTCAAATTTGGCCTTAAATACAAATGTTTCTGCTTAAAATCAGTATATAATGCTAAAGACATAGTGTGAGTAACTGTAATATGGATATCTATGGATAGTGATTTACTTGGAATTAAAAGAATGCAGGAGCTGTCAGTCCATAAAATCAGGGTGTCAGAGCTTTTAAATGTCTGCCCCCCACTTAACATAGTAGCTGGCAAGTAAGTACGATGTAAATGTTAGGACTAAGGTTATGGGGTCTTGTAATTTGAACATGCCAGCATCGGGGTCCAGACATTTTACTTAATTTTACTTAATTTGAAGCTAACTGCGTGTAGGGAACACTGCCCCTAACAGTGGGACCTATTATCAAAACGTGCATATGCATGTAAAACAGGGAACTGAACTATCGTTGTACTATACAAGTATCCGAGTCTGCCCTGTGTGCAGTCTACTAATACATTGTTTTGAAGGATTCATAAACTAGCGGCAAGTAATCACGAATCATAACATGAACACCTTACTCTCCGATACTATTTTGAAAAAGGAAATACTTGTGGAGCATACTTAACAAATCAAGCGATTTGTTCAGTATTACCCTTTGCTGTTGAAAATAAAGTGTATTGTAGGTACCTTGTGCCAGACAGCTCTCGCTCAGGTCAAGCAGTGACTATGGATGGCTCTGAGGTGCAAACATTTATTTATAATTAGCAGCGAGAAAAAAAATAACTGCATAAGTATTTGAAATTAATCGTGCGCATTATTAGTGTGTTACCTACCTAGATTCAATTTCTGATTTAACATAACATTACAAAACTCAAGGTGGTTTTCCAACACTTAAATACAGATCAATGATGAACAAAGAGTTAAATTATAGAACATTTAGATAGGTATCTCTTCCAATGGAGACTTGAACAAAAATAATGAGAACCTCAATCATTTATCATACCTAGCTCTAAAGAGAGAAACCCTCAGAGAAAACAAACAAAATCCTTGGCCTGAGTGTCCACTTCAGTCTTCATTAAAACTGTTGATGATGAACAGGGTTGGAATAGCAGATGAGAACAGTGAAAGGGTGAAACAGCTTCAACTTCACCACTCCCCACCAGCCATGATAATAAGCCAATTAATGGGATCCGGCATGTGGGTTTATCTGCCTCCGCCTACCCCCTCACCCCAGCAGAGACGTGAAGATTAAGGCCCATCTGAGGACTGTGTTGTGTGAAAATCAGATAATGAAATGGCTAAGAATAGGCTAAAGGACCACACACACACACACAAAAACACCACAGGCTAGGTTCTAATGATCCGCACAATAGCAGCATTAGCCCAGAGGATGCAAGGTGAAGATAAGAATGTTTTCTCCCACCACCTTTTTAATGTTTTTAATGAGCTGGTTTCTAGGTGGGATGGACACCTACACATGTTTATTTAGTTTTTTCTAAGGGGATAGTGTGTTAAGTGGCTGAAACCACTGTTATACTATTCTTAAGAGTTTGAACCCAAAAAAATTATAGTAACCTTTCTCACAAATGTTTTCAAAACCTGTTAAAGCTTGTTCAAATAGATCTGGACTTCTCAGATACAGTTACATAATATCCTTGTTCTATATCCAGATTAACCAACCTATGCAAGAAGATACAACAGAAAAGGCCTGCACTGTCCAGAATTATTTGGCACATCAAATAGGCATTCCTTTGATTTCCTTTGATATCTTAGGAAGAAATTGTGAAATTGAATTTTATATAGGCCACTTTGAGAATTCAATAAGTCGCAATATTATTGTAAACCCAAGTTGTCTTTGTTTTGCCAAAATAATATCTGAATATCAGATGTTTTATTTTTTAAATCTTATTTTTACAAACACTACACAGTCACATGTACTTTTATTTGTGACTCGTAATTTTATTGCACTGCAATTTTGTTTGAACGGCTGGCTGCAGAATTCGACAAAATTGACATTTGCAGGATTCACATGATGTCCTGCTTAGTGCTACCACCAATATATTTTTTTTCTTTGCAGAGAAAAATACATCAAGCAATGCAGCAATATTAACAAATATGGAGAGCTGATTATTTAATGCAGGTTGTTACAGTCAATGCAAAGTTTTTTATTGATTGTCATAGCACAAACTGATTTTCTGATTAGCATTAGGATTAGGGATCATTATCAGGGCAGATCAGAGATTGGCTTAGAAGAATCTGTGTCCATATCTGGCTACTCCGGTATTTGCTAAGGCTGTTTCTTGTTGAATTAGTTACCATGGCCGAGAGGTTATTCAGATATCGCACCAATCATGTAACTGTGATTTAACTACAATGGTCCAGTTATCCTGAACCAGGCACAAGGTTCCAGGTTTATAGTGCTATGCATGACCTGTGTTTGATAGTGCTGACTGATTAACCTACATTTTGGGTATCTTTTTACAATTTGTTAACAAATAAAAGCTCACTGAGCTATTTTCAGAAATTTAAATAATGAATTAGAGCAGCTGGAATAAACCAACTGGCACTCCAAGCTTTCAGGTTTTGATAGGCAAATACACAATTTAGGTCAACTTGGAACTTAAAAAGTAGGTGGCATGAGTGTGTACTCACAGAGAAACTGTATGCATGCTGTAAGGCAGTAAATTGTTGTAATCATTGTATTTTTGGTGTGTTTTGCAGAACTGTCCTGAATGCCTCACTATACTGCTCAAATGGTGGTTCTTTTGAGCTGAACATAATTCTACCTAGCAACATGATGATAATAATATTTAAAATACTCATACGTAGCTTGAAGTGGGCTTTTGTGTTGATATTTTGCCATATCATTTGTAACAGGCTGCCCCTAGATTATTGAAATGTATACTACCGTTAATTTTTATGAAATTGTATTAAACAAAATGTTGTCAAATTAACTGATTTCTTTTTTGTCTCCAATTGTTAATTTTGTCTATGCTTTAATATCAAGGTACATTAAGACATTAAATTGTGCGAATTTCAATATGAAAATGAAAAACTGGGATGTTCTAATACTTTTGACCAGCAGTGAATAAATACACAATGCTGCTTGAAAATATATGAACCCTATAGGAACAGTCAAATCAATAGCTCGTGGCACATTCATTAGTAGTGATGACTTGGAATAAATGTATCCTGTAACAAATAATCAGTCTCCAACATCTTATTTTAGAGTTTTCACCCACTCCTTACAGAACTCAGCCAACTGAATGGTTTGAGGGGTGTCTGGCATGTACTGCCCATTCAGGTCCTGCCACAGCATTACAACTGGATTAAGGTCAGGACTTTAACTTGGCCAATCTAAAACTAAAATCTACTTTATCCTAAGCCATTCTTCAGTAGATTTTCTTGAATGCATTATCTTGTTGCAAGACCCATTTTCGGCTTTGCCTTTTTTACTGACGTTCTGTTCAAGTATCTCATTTTGTACCTCTGAATTCATGGTTCCCTGGATTGTGTGCAGGTGACCAGATCCAGAGGAAAAGCTGCCCCACATCTTGACATTCCCACCACAATACTAAACCGTTGGGATCAGATTTTTTGATGGTTGGCAGTATTAGTTGTTTTTAGGTATACAGGTTTGTGCAGGTGGTCTATGGCCAAGTTAAGACAAGCTGTTATTTTTTCTCAGCAGAGATGTTTTCCTAACAACCTTCCCAAGATTGCCATTTTGATTCAATGTTCTACTTATTATTGATGCATGCACTTTAAACTAAGATGGAGGAAGTTAGGTCTTGCCTAAAACCCTGAGGAAGCAACAACAATGTTTAAGCACAGTGGATAGGAAAAACTCCCTAAGACGGCACACAATTTATGAAGAAACCTAGAGAGGGGCTAGGCTCAGTGGGTTAACCAGTCCTCTTCTGGCTGTGGCAGGTGAACATATTTTCCGATTACAATACTACTAGCTGGATTGGTAAACAAAGCAATCAGTTTGAACAGATGGCTACAAGCGGCGAACTGCGGAAATGTATCTCATGAAGCATACATAGGAAATGTGAGAATACTTGAGCTAGCCATTAGCCAGCGTGTTTCTATCAATGCATCAACTAATGAACTACTGTATGTAATGTACTGCTGTAGTGGCACATTATTTGCAAAGCATTGCATTCGTGTAAATTGTAATATACTGTGTTAAACAGTGCTTATCTTGTTTAACACAGTAACGGATATAATTTAGCCTACACCACTGCAATATGCAGTAAAAATATGTTTTTCTAAAAAGCTTTTCAGTTGGTATTGGTAGGTAAGAGGTGAAGTAGATAGCTGATGCATTGATGTTAGCTAGGTTGGGTTAACCATAACCTTGGGGTCTGTCAACTTTTATGTGATCATTAAGATTATTTGGGACCTGATTATTTGCTGAACGTCTTCCAAACTTGGGTACGCATTCGTGACTATGGATCTTTTTCCAACAAAATGGTGACCAGTGTATAATTGCATTTACTGTAAACAGCAATGTGTTCATTTGCATTATGGTATTCAATATATGTACAGCCAATTTGTTTGTGATCAAGAGGGGTCCAATGAATACAGTGGCCTAGTGCAAACTGTTTTATACATTACTGGCTTTACATAAATGTATTGGAATTAAAAACAGTAAGAAAAGGCATTAACGGTACTGACAACACTGCACATAGGTATTCCACTGGAAATAAAACAGTTTATTTACAATTCCTCTAACGGGAATATAAATGACGCTCAAAGTTGGAAATGCTGCTGTGAAAAAGTGTAAATACATTTTACTTTATCACTTTATTTGGGTAGTAAGATACTAGAAAAATAAACATGCATGGCAGTAACAAACGACCACACGAAACAGAATAAGGAATACAATTGCTCAATAGTGCTTGTGAGCGTGGTACTCCCCAAAGCATAGTGTAACACATAGATAGGGGTGTGTCACACCTTTGTGTGTCACAACTTTGTTAACATCCTACGCTTCCTGCTCCTGGTCCTGGACAGACATACTTTGCAGTGCCCCCTGTTTCGGCTGCCTTTGGCTTCTGTCTGAGGCATTTCAGCAGGGAAATGTCATGCAGTGTGACGCAGGGGGTTCTGGGGTCACCAGAAGGCCGACCTTCTGCGGGTGGACGGCAAGGGATGTGATGCTCCTCCAGCAGCTCTCTCATCAGGTTCTCCTGATATTTTTGGTATGTGATAATCTCACCTATATGTGTGAGAGAACTACATTATGCAATTATATTCATACATCAATATATCCAATTACAAAGAAAAAGCTTGTTCAGTTATCGTCTTACCTGTCAGATGGCGATGTACAATATTTTTGGAGATTTTGGAGGGAATATATTGTCAAAATGCAAAACCTACCCATCCATAGCATTAGGGATTCATCAATGCACATATCTTTGTAGGGGACAAAGACCTGACCAAATGCTTTTGTCAGTCCTGGTAGATCTCTCCTTATTTTGAGCAAGGGATCTTGGAGATTTGCTGTGGCATTATTTGCTATGTGCAGGCATCGTAGGAAAACTAAAAAGCGGTCTTGGGATAAGAGGGTTGCAAAGAAGGTTGTAGCAAACATGAGATCTGAACTCCAATATTCCCTCAGGGAGTTCTTCCTCACTATTCCCATGAGGAGGACAACCACCAAGAAGGAATAAATGTCACCAGTAGTTGTTGACACCCACTTGACAAGGTTTCCCTTACTCCTGGCTCTGTCATCTCCTGCAGCTCCAGTGCATAGCGGTCTCCTCCACTATGTCTCCAACCAGCTGCTCTGTCATAAAGAGCTTGAAGCACTCAGCCTCAATAGGAGATGGCAAAGGGGTTTGCACTCCAGACTGGCCTTCATCGAAGCCAATGGCAGGGACGGGGGGGTAAAATGACTGGTGACCTTCCAGAGGCTGCTGCTGACTTCCACCACATCACTCACAAGTGGCCTGCCTCCATTTTCTTCAGCATTTTCCGTGAGGTTTTGGGTGGTTACCTCAGGGGCCTCACGTTCAGGGTTCTCTATAGCCACAAGATTGTCGAGTAGCTCCTCGTCGCTGTCAGAGTCTGATGCCTCACTCTGATATTCTGACTCATTATCAAAATTAAAAAACAACTCAAGGATTTCTTCATTTGTGAGCTGTCTCCGTTTGAAAGACATTATAGTTTCTAAAGAAAAATGTAGTAGCGAGGTAAGTGAGATAATAGAATAACTAAAGAGCGACTTAACGGTGATGTGATTTTTTGGAATAAGTACCGGCGCAAAAAGTACTGGCACGTGCCACTTGTATCAATAAAACAAACTTACTATCTGATAATGATTTATGTGGTAATCATTTCTTTATTCATACTCCTATTCACATGTTTTAAGGGAGTATTACCAATAATGAATTCCGATTCTTGCATATTTAATAAAAGACATGTCATCGGAGTAAATCTTTTCTTTAAGGTTATAGTGATGATTTTTAGCTATTTTAGATAAAAACTGTCTAAATAGGCGGCCATTTATGTTTACATTGCAATGCAGTCTGGGAGTCGTAATGTTCTCCCAACCAAAGGCAATGAAAAAAGGAGCCGATTCACAAATCTTTCCAGATGACAAGCAAATAGAAATTACTGGGGTGACCGTCCGTTCAATTAGGCTAACCAATCTTACAATTATCTTTGGTTGATTCGCATAAACAAACATAGCAGCGCCAACAAACGTTCGCTTTTTTCAAGTTACAATTTTTTTTGGATTTTTTTCCCAATTATTTTGACAGTCGTCAGCTCTCCCAGGATATGGTAATTTGTTGCTAACATCATTCGTTTTTGTGTGAGGCATATTATGAACTTAGATATTTTTAGATTACATTTTGTCATTGAACAAGTACAGTATGAAGAAAGCCAGCTTCTAACCAGCAGCGCAAACAGAAGATGGCAGAAACGTAGTATTATGTACAGTGGGTATAGAAAATAATCACCCCCCTTTAGAATAAACACATTTTGTTGCTCTGCAGCCTGAAATGAAAATGGACACAAAAAAAATGTGTTATTCAGCTGTATTTACAACTTATAACATCCAAGTGAAAGATATAATAACAACTTGTCAGAAAAAAATAAAAAACTGAATCACTGAGTTGGAAAAAAGAATCATCCCCCTCCTGTGGTCATCTTGATTAGCTAGGCATGAAACAATGCATGCATGTGACAACAATATCACAAATTCTCCACAAATGTGGCTTGTATAGGAGGGTTGCAAGAAAAAAGCCACTCCTCAAGAAAGGCCACATGCAGTCACGACCAAAACGCACCTTGAAGATTCCATGGCCACGTGGAAAAAGGTGTTATGGTCAGATGAGACTAAAATTGAATTGTTTGGCCTCAACGCCAAACGATATGTCTGGTGAAAATCCAATACAGCTCACCATCCAAATAACACCATTCCTACAGTAAAGCATGGATGTGGTAATATCATGTTATGGGGTTGTTTCTCTGCAGCAGGGACTGGAGCACTTGTCAGGATAGATGGAAAAATTGATAAAGCTTAATACCGTAAAATTTTTGGGGAAAATCTGCTGCTCTCAATGGGAAGATGATTTACCTTCCAACATGACAATGACCCAAAGCACACAGCAAAACTGACCACACAGCGGTTGAAGGAGAAAAAGGTGAATGTCCTTGCATGGCCTAGTCAGAGCCCAGACTTAAATCCCAATGAAAATCTGTAGAATGACTTGAGGACAGCAGTCCACAAACAGTCACCATCAAATTTAACTGAACTTGAGCAGTTCTGCAAAGAAGAGTGGTCAAACATTGCAACGTCTAGATGTGCAAAGTAAGAAGTGACATATCCCAACTGACTAAATGCTGTAATTAAAGCAAAAGGTGGTTTAACTAAATACTGAAACAAGGGGGTGATCCTTTTTCCAACTCAGCGATTGTTTTTTTTAATTCTTTTTTTTTCTGACATGTTGGTGTTATATCTTTCACTTGGATGTTATAATTTGCACTGAGTAAATACAGCTGAATGAAACAAAAACTGTGTCTGTCTTCATTTCAGGCTGCAAAGCAACAACATTTGATAATTTTACAGGGGGGTGATTCTTTTCTATACCCACTGTACATTACAAGTGGGATGTATACATGTGCAATGCAGGCAAATGCAGTACAAATGGCAATTTGAAATGTGCAATGAAGGAAAATATGTTCATTTTAGCAAAACATGACTGCTTGTGTTGCTGCGTAACTAAATGTTAATATCTTTATTAGAACACTTGATACCTCTGTAATTGCTGGACAAAATGTGCGTGGTAAGATGCTACCCAGCTTTCTTATGTCACACAGGTTTTAACCAAAGGGCGGGCTGTTCCCCCACCTTATCCTTCCTGACATAATATTTACGGTTGTGTTTACCCAAATGACCACATTCCTAAGGAACAAAGGACAGATACCATTATTGGTTTAGGCAGATAAACAGATGGTCAGAGTACCTAATGACCTTCTGATATTATACAGACGTGTGTTAAAACCAAAGACCAGAGTTATATACCAGGTAATAGAAAAGCAAACATGTCTCCAATGTACATTAGTTCAAGAATTTCCATAACACCAGTGACTGTACGTCACTCCTAACAAGGTGTAAGAAAGATCACTGGTGTGATCAAACACTTCAGGGACCACTCTAGCCTGATCACACCGGTGTGATCGTAAGTGTCAAAGGGTTTATGTTCAGTCTACTGTTTTTGTGCTCAGTCCACTATTCTTATTTGTTTTCATTTCTTTTGTATACATTGTTGCACTAACTAACCAGAACAAAGTCCTTGTTTGTTGTGAAACTTACTTGGCAATAACATTCTTTCTGATTCTGATGTGTGATGTGTACAACCCAGTCCATCAGTACAGTAAGACTGCTAAACTTCTCAGTGACTGTCCGCCTGCAATCAAACTATCTGCGCTTACATTGCTGCTACTACGTATTATTAAGCCTGCTGCTAAGCCCTTTACCTTTCTCTCTATTGTATATATATATACCTGATGTATCAAGTGCATGTGAAAACACACAAAAATTATTTTATTTGGATTGCTATAATATGTGTTTATTAGAGGCCAACCATCTCCGATTAGTCTAGTGTGCCAAATTTGAATACTTAAGGAACTTTTGATTAAACCTTGAAACTCCATTGATCCTGGTGTTTGTGAAAGCACTGTGTGACAACTGCTGATGTAAAAAGGGCTTTATAAAATAAATTTGGTTGATTTATGGATCAATCAATCAAATCAAATGTATTTTATAAATCCCTTTTTACATCAGCAGTTGTCACAAAGTGCTTTTACAAAACACCCAGCCTTAAACCCCAAGTTGTGCTGAACTTCAGAGGCTAGGAAAAACTGAATTTTAGGAAGAAACCTACAGAGGACCCAGGCTCAGAGGATTGACCAGTCCTCTTCTGGCTGTGCCGGGTGAACACATTAAGAGTCCAAGTAGTAATAGTTAATTGATGCATGTTGGCTGAGCCCAGAGTCTATTTAAACCTAGTCCAGATCGGAGGCATGACCAGATGGACAAGGACAGGGACAGAGGTGCAGGAGGGGTCAGCAGAGTTGCAGCTGAAGTCGTCTTGATCTGCAATACAACCCGGCAGACTTTGGACAGGGACAGCAACGAGTCAAGCCTGGTACTCCACAGGTGTGGACCAAGACTTCATGTCCTCCTAAGTTTAAAATGACAGAAGACAGGGAAAATTTAGACCTTACTCCCCCAGCACAATAATATAGCCTAAGACCTCGGGGCTGAGACGGGGGGGTCCAATGATACTGTGGCCCTATCCGGGGGAGGCCCTGGACAGGGCCCAACAGCCAGGAAATCAATACACCCACATTGCCAAGCATCAACCAAAGGGATACCCACCAACTGCAATCATTTTGAATGAGGGCCGAGTATTGCCAGCAGAGTACAGCAACAGAGAGACAACAACATGCCAGTGACTCTGCCCCCGAATGTCATTGGAGGGAGGGCATCCCAATGGCGAAGACAGCCCATCTGGCAAGACAGCAAGGGTGGACAGCATACAGTTACCGAGGCATTTCCCCTGAATGAATGTCCTGCGAACAAAACTACTGGCAGTAGGTATCTACCGTGATCTAATATTTGGAAAAAATTCCTTCATTACTTTTCCATACTTTTCAGTGTCTTCCACGTCCATTGCCACATTGGCACTACGTGCTTTACCTGTCAGCAGTGGGACCAGCTGTACAACTCACTCATCTCTGTACCAGTGGAAGATATCTTTGTGCCTGTGGCAATCCTTTTAAATGTCATGAGAAAATGATCAATGTCATCTTCAGGAGACAGTGGCACTAACTTGGGCTGGAGGTTGCCTCTGAGGATTGGGTAGTGGCCTGGAAAGATCCCTGGCTTGTCTGCTGAACTCCTCCCATTCCTCCAGATCCAATTTTTTTCTGTCATATACAGGTTATGTTTTAAGATAATGCTGGTCAATGAATTATCCTGCTAATCTTGACCGGAACCCATTTCAACACGGGCCCCTGGGAAATCTTTGCCCAAACATTGCTGGGCAGCTAGACACACTGCAATATCAAACACAAATGGTAAGTACATGCATTTAACATTTAGTCCACCCAAATATATTTGCATCTCTAAATATCCATGCGTCACACTGGCACAATTGGAATGCACAACAACACTGATGTTACATTCTCCATGCAAGACACACTGCTTTGGTAAAAATGTTATCTAAGCAAAGTATAAAATTGTTAGGAAAGCAAAACGTTTTGGACTGGTTTACAGTATACCTATTTTTGACTAATTTCTATAATATGATCAGTCAAGATAGCTGAGTGATTATTAATTGTTATTTTTATTGTTATTATTTTATTCATTGTTTTGAGGTTTGTTTTATCATAGAGTGTATACATTGATCGGTCAGTTTGTGTAGCCAATTCCGTATCATTTCTATATTGTGTTGTTAAACTATAATGACCTTCAACAGGCTTTACTAAAATGGTATGCAGTAAAAAACCTAAACAAATCATGTCTTAGCACCCACAAACAGAGACAGTGGCTGTCTGAATTGATATGCTAGTTATATGGGTATTGCAGGTTAAGGAGCTAGAGTAACTATTGAGATCTCTACCTAGCGATCATTATGGAAAAAAACTAAGCTATTCTTTTTAGATAGGGCTATCGTTAAAACTGCAACATTTTTAAACTTGTTTAGAGTTTTACAATGCTTGATAGTATTCTGTCTGCTTAGAGGAAATTGTTAAATATTAGTTATTAAGGCTATCTAGTGTGAACATGTACAGTTGTGGAACAAATTGTGGTGCTGTTCATAGACCTATTGACCAGATTTTGTTGGAAAGTTGAGAAGGCTTGAACTCTTCAGCAAAATGAAAATAGTATTTTCTACGGTCCTGCATTAATATTCAAATGGTAAAGGAAAGTGACTTCTACTGGTTAATATGTGTTGGGATTGTTTGTTGGCATGGTATTAGCAGGATGAACGTGAGCATGTTGTTTAACTGTGCTATCTTTTGTTTTATCATGAGTGCAAATAAAATGGGAAAGAGTACTGTTCTGTGTGTTATTAGCAAAGTCAGGCACAAAATACCCCAATGGAATTATCAGTGTTGACGTTTCAAAAATAACTATTGTTTGAAAAGGTGTCCTTTTCATTGTGTAAAAATTACTATCATATTCTCTGATTGTTAGGGAGGTGGTATTTACGCTATGACTTCTGGATTTTATGGTGTTTTATAATCAGACCGATACTGATGAAATAGATTTTAGGTCTCCTATTACTAGGCCACCCTATCAGTGTCAGGATGGCCTGTTTATAGATTTCAGTTTACAAACCCAAATAATGTATGTTCACTATTTTTTAGATGTCATGAGACTTGACTGGAGTCCACTTGCAAACTGGAGTACACTGGCAAATTCAAAAGCAGACACTATATATAGGTTTGCACAGTTCACGGTGTGTCAGAGCAAATACCAAGACCTCTTGTCAGGTTTTGTATACCCTGACATATAAAACCTGCCCATGCACTGTGGAGTCAAAACATTTCATATTATTTCAAATAAACAACAACACCCATGTGAAGATTGTATTTTTATTTTCTTTAAAGATGTGCATAAATGGCAAATCAGTTAACTGTGTGCACTCCATTTTGTTTTCACATGTTTCATTTTGTACGCACATATTATTCCCTAAAACCATTTACACAAAATTTCTCAGCACTGAATAGTAGCAATCCATTGGAAATCCACGGTGTAGAATGATAAGCATCTTTGTCAGTCCTCTTTAGTTCAACATCCTAGTGTGTTTATGTGTGTGTGGGTGTGTACACAATATATACACACGCACACACGTATGTAATGTACGGTGACTTGCAAAACTATTCAAACCTCTCACCAATTCTCTCATTTAACTGTATTCCAAATGGTACACTGACAATTTATTGTAACACAGACACTCACAATCAATTATTGTAAAGTAACATTGTTTTTATGTTGGAAAATATTTAAGAAACATAAATTAAAATTACAAAATTAAATAAAGTATGTTCCTTGCATACATTTTCAGCCCTTAACCATTAATATTGGCAGATATGACTTTTGTTGCAATAACAGCATGAAGCCTTCTGGTACATAGTATGTACCAGCTTTGTAGAGAGATTTTCATCCTATCTTTGCTGATTTGTTCCAGGTTGTTCGGGTTAGTTGGACAATGCATGTGGACCCCAATTTTCAAATACTACCACAGATTCTCAATGAGATTTTGACTTGGCCACTTTTTGACTTTCACATTTTTGTTCTTGTCCCTGATTTGGTCTTGGGATCGTTGTGCTGCTGAAATGTACATTTTATCCCAACAAATAGGTTTTTGTTTAGCATTTTTTTCAACATGCCCCGGCTGGTATCCCCACAGCATGATCCTGCCCCACCATACTTCACCATAGGAATGGTGATTTTTGAGGCATGGGCAGTGTTAGGTTTGTGCCCCCCATAGCACGAGTTAAGTTCAAAATATTCACTTAATCTCAACTTCCACATATTAGCAGGGTCGATATTTGCTTTTGGTTATTTCATTCTCCAATACAGGACATTTGTATGCAGAGCTCTTGACATTATTGAGTAATGCATCATTATTACAATCCCAACCACTAATCTCTGTAGCTCCTTCAAAGTGATTGTTAGCTTTGCTACTTGTGAGTCTTGAGGGATAGCCTTTTCTTGACAGTCCTTAGGTGTTCTGATTACACTTCCTAATTACTAATCCAACTGTGCTCACTGGGATATCCAAACACATAACCTTTTCCTACTATATCCAGTTGTATTAATGTATGCAACTTATGCAGAATGCATACACACACAAAGATATTGAGTGTTTTCTTTCAGATTCAAACCCTTTCCAATGATCCATCAACATGTGAAAGCAAATTTAACAGTTCACGGGTGGAGGCCAATTGTAAGGTTATTGTGTCCTTGTTAGGGCATTTTTTTCTTCTTTAAAACTGTGTGGTTGCACAGTGCATGGTGGTTCAATTTGCAAGGAACATATTTCTGTATATTTTTTATATTTCAAATATTTCTCAACATATAACAAATATGACCATACAATGATTGCATTTCACTGTCAATGTCTCAGAATAAAATAGCAAACAGAACCAAATATTTCAGGTACATTTACCATTCCAAAAAATTACAGTAATTGTGAGAGGTTTGAATAATTTTGAAAGGCACTGTAAATATATACATACATACACAGAGTGCATTTGGAAATTATTCAGACCCCTCAAATTTCTCCAGATTTTGTGGGGTTGTAGACATAATTTTAAATGTATTAATTATATTTTTGCTGTCGGTCTACACACAGTACAGCATAAAATGACACATTATGATTTTTTTGCAAATTCAGTAAAAATTTAAGATGGAAACATTGCATGTACGTAAGTACATTAACTTTCTTCATGACAGTCTAAATTTAAAGCTGAGGTGCATTCTTTTTCTCTGATCATTCTAGCACTTGAGTCCATTTGTGGTTAATTAAATTGCTTTGACATGATTGAGAAAGGCACAGACCTGTGTGTGTGTGTGTGTGTGTGTGTGTATGTATATATATTATATATATATTGTATATATATATATATATAACTCGGCTAACATATATATATATATATATATATATATATATATATATATATATATATATATATATATATATATATATGTTATGTATATTATATATGTTAGCCTAAATATATATGTTAGCCAAGTTCACTTTGCATGTCAGAGCAAAAACCAAGACATATATTCCAAAGAACTTTAAAGACCTCTGTCCTAGATTTGTGTTGAGGCATTTTTTTAAGTATTAAATGTTTACAGGAGCACAGTGTGTTTCACGGTGAAAACCAAGAAGTTAAGAACCAACAAGACCCTTCCTAGAGCTGGTCACCCAGCCAAATTAAGCAACTGAGCAAAAAGGTCCTTGATCAGGGAAGTGAACAAAAAGCCAGTGACCCTAACCCTTTTACTGCAGGGAATGGAGAACCTGCCAACTAAGTCACTCCTAAAAGACATTTGATATGTAGCCTGCAAGGAAAACTTAAAAAAGCAGGTTGCTGATACTCTCCATCCAATCTGATAGAGATTGAGGAGATCTACAAGGCAGAATCTGCAAAACCTCCCAAATCCATGTCTGTAAAGTTGGTGCAAGTGTACTAAAAAAGATTCAAGCCAAGATCACTGCCAAAGGCATCTCTACAAAGCAGGGAATGAAGGGTTTGAAAAATTATGTACACAAGTTACAAACCCGATTCCAAAAAGTTGGGACACTGTACAAATTGTGAACAAAAAAGGAATGGAATAATTTAGAAATCTCATAAACATATATTTTATTCACAATAGAATATAAGTGACATATCAAATGTTGAAAGTGAGACATTTTGAATTGCAATGCCAAATATTGGCTCCTTTTGGATTTCATGAGAGCTACAAATTCCCAAAAAGATGGGACAGGTAGCAATAAGAGGCCAGAAAAGTTAAATGTACATATAAGGAACAGCTGGAGGACCAATTTGCAACTTATTAGGTCACTTGGCAACATGATTGGGTATAAAAAGAGCCTCTCAGAGTGGCAGTGTCTCTCAGTCAAGATGGGCAGAGGATCACCAATTCCCCCAATGCTGCGACAAAAAATAGTGGAGCAATATCAAAAAGGAGTTTATCAGAGAAAAATTGCCAAGAGTTTGAAGTTATCATCATCTACAGTGCATAATATCATCCAAAGATTCAGAGACTCTGGAACAATCTCTGTGCGCAAGGATCAAGGCCGGACAACCATACTGAATGCCCGTGATCTTCGGGCCCTTAGACGGCATTGCATCACACACAGGAATGCTACTGTAATGGAAATCACAACATGGGCTCAAGAATACTTCCAGAAAACATTGTCAGTGAACACAATCCACCGCGCCATTCGCCGTTGCCGGCTAAAACTCTATAGGTCAAAAAAGAAGCCATATCTAAACGGGAACCAGAAGCGCAGGCGTTTTCTCTGGGCCAAGGCTCATTTAAAGTGGACTGTTGCAAAGTGGAAAACTCTTCTGTGGTCAGACGAATCAAAATTTGAAGTTCTTTTTGGAAAACTGGGACGCCATGTCATCCGGACTAAAGAGGACAAGGACAACCCAAGTTGTTATCAGCGCTCAGTTCAGAAGCCTGCATCTCTGATGGTATGGGGTTGCATGAGTGCGTGTGACATGGGCAGCTTGCACATCTGGAAGGGCACCATCAATGCTGAAAGGTAAATCCAAGTTCTAGAACAACATATGCTCCCATCCAGACGTCGTCTCTTTCAGGGAAGACCTTGCATTTTCCAACAAGACAATGCCAAACCACATACTGCATCAGTTACAACATCATGGCTGCGTAGAAGAAGGATCCGGGTACTGAAATGGCCAGCCTGCAGTCCAGATCTTTCACCCATAGAAAACATTTGGCGCATCATAAAGAGGAAGATGCAACAAAGAAGACCTAAGACAGTTGAGCAGCTAGAAGCCTGTATCAGACAAGAATGGGACAACATTCCTATTCCTAAACTTGAGCAACT
>JACXGJ010004232.1:0-24693 GCA_016801105.1 Esox niger | reverse complement strand
TTTATTCTTCGCCTAAAATTATGCATTTTCTCAGTTTAAACATTTGATGTGTCATCTATGTTGTATTCTAAATAAAATATTGAAATTTGAAACTTCCACATCATTGCATTCTGTTTTTATTCACAATTTGTACAGTGTCCCAACTTTTTTGGAATCGGGTTTGTATTTCAGTTTGTTTATTTTCCAAAAATTGGCAAATATTTGTTTTATCATTATGTGTAATCACTTATAGATTGATGGCAAATATTTCTTAATAAATTTGAAATAAATCTATAACACAACAAATTATGGAGAAAGTGAATGGTCTGAATAGTTTCCAAAGGGACTTTATATATAAATATACAGTGGATGTAAAAATTCTATACACCCCTGACAAAATACAATTGCTTTGTGCTGTTAAAGAATGAGACAAACTTTTTCCACTTGCAATGTGACCTATAATGTGAACAATTCAATTGAAAAACAAACCGAAATCATACAGGGGGGGGAAATAAAAACCTTACAATATCCTGGTTGCATAAGTGTGAACATCCTCTTATGACTGGGGATGTGGCTGTGTTCAGAATTTACCAATCACATTCAAATTAATTTTAAAGTCATTACACACCTGCCATCATTTAAATTGACTGTGGTTAATCAAAAACAAAGTTCAGCTGATCTAGAAGATTTTTCCTGATATTTTCTTAGTTGCATCTCAGAGCAAAGTCATGGTCTGCAGAGAGCTTCCAAAGCATCAGAGGAATCTCACTGTTGAATTATATCAGTCAGGAGAAGGATACAACAGAAGTTCAAAAGCATTTGATACACCATGGAATACAATGAAGACAGTCATCATCAAGTGTAGAAAATATGGCACAACAGAGACATTACCAAGAACTGGAAATCCTTCCAAAACGGATAAAAAGATGAGAAAATAAATGGTCAGGGCAGGTTTCAAAAGGCTTACAGCAACAATAAAGGAGCTGCAGGAATTTTTGGTAAATACTGTCTGTGTGCTACATGTGACAACAATCTCCCGTTTTCTTCATATGAATGGGCTATGGGGTAGGGTGGCAAGACGGAAGCTTTTTCTTACAAAGAAAAAGATCCAAGCTTGGCTGAAGTTTGCAAAAACAAACATTAAGTCTTCCAAAAGCATGTGGGAAAATGTGTTAAGAAACCAATGTTGAACTTTTTGGCCATAATTAAAAAATGTATGTTTGGCACAAAAACAACACTGTACATCACCAGAAGAACACAATACCCACAGTGGAGCATGTTGGAGGCAGCATCGTGCTTTGGGGCAGTTTTTCTTCAGCTGGAACTGGGGCCTTAGTAAGGGTGGTGGGAATTATTAACAGTTCCATATACCAGTCAATTTTAGTACAAAACTTTCAGGCGTCCATTAGAAAGATGAAGATGAAGTACACCTTTCAGCAACCCAAAGCACACTTCTAAATCCACAAATGCATGGCTTCACCAGAGGAATATTTTTTTGGAATGACCCAGCCAGGGCCCAGACCTGAATCCAATTAAACATCTGTGGGGTGATCTGAAGAGGCCTGTGCACAGGAGATGTCCTTGCAATCTGACTTGGAGTGCTTTTGCAAAAAAGAGTGTGCAAATATTGCCATTTCAAGATGTGCCATGCTAATAGACTTCTACACAAAAAGACTTGAGTGTTTTAATAAAACCAAAAGGTGCTTCAACATAGTATTATTTTAAGGGTGTGCACACTTATGCAACCGGGTTACTGTTTTAAAGGTTTCCTCTTCAAGGATTTCAGTTTGTTTCTCAATTTAATTGTTCATGTTATAAGTCACATTAAAGGTGAAAAAAGTACTGACATGATTTATTTTGGTCAAATCTTTTTACATCACAAACACCTGCCATTTTAACAGGGGTGTGTAGACTTTTTATATCCACTGTATATATGTGTGTGTTTATGTATTTACGGTATATTCAGTTACTTAGATTTTCTTTTTTAATCCGAAGTAAAAATATTGTTTTTTTAAATATGATTCCTTTACATGATAAAAATATTTTTTCCAAAACGTGTTTTGCCACTGAAGCTCTAACAGAATTCTCCTGTGCCCCCTTAAATAAACATGGAGCCCCACATCCGTATTAGACCGGTCCTTGGAGGGTGTTGTTCTCATGACCCCTGGAGAAGGTTGTGTTAGGCTTGAAGGAGCTGCTGTTCATTGGCCTCCAGTGGCGAGACTGTTTCTCTCTTTGCCGTGGACAACAACCGCGGTATATTTTGTGTTAATAGAAATTATTACAAAATGTTTTATCTCCGTACAAAAACATCTTTTCATATAAATTGCATTTGCACAAGTAAATGTGAGAATTTTGTTACTAAAATAAAACCACAAGATTACAGAAAGTAATCCAAAAGAAAAGTGTCCCCCTAAAATCTGATAATGCAGTATGTTCTGTATTCTTGCAGCTGTTGTGAAAATCCAGTCCAATAACTTATGAAGAAATTCATAAATAAAATAAATACTTGAATAAATAGTCCTCATGTAGAATCTGCAGTTCTTTTCAGATTTTGTTTCAGTGATCCTTGCCTGCTGTTCTACTTGCCTTCAGTTTAATGCTGAAGGTTAGTACTTTGTCCATTCCTGTTACACTCATGGAATACTTTTTACTTAACTGTCTCTTTCCTAATAATCTCTTGCTGCTTGTACTTTTACACATATTATTTATTTATAAAAAGTTATTTCCTCTCCCTATAGACCCTGACTCAAATGTTTTAAAAGTATTAGTACTTTTAAACAGAAATAATTTAAATCACTTATTGCCTGATGCATGATGAACTCTCCTAATGAACTCTCATCAACATTGAATCATATGACTAAGCAATGCCTCTGTACATGTTGGCAGCAGATTTGGGTTTGTGGCTTTGGGTTTAATTAGGAACTGGTGGTTTTTCAGCCCACCTGATTTCCCTCCTCCTCTGTGTTTGGAAAACGGTGTATGTTTGCTTAACCTCTATAGTTGAGTAATGTACAATTTATTGTGCTACCTTTATTAAGCCATTGTGATCTTGTCAGTAAGGACGATTAAGTCATTGGGTAGCAGTTAGAGAATACATGTCTGAAACTCTATACCTCTTTTATTAAACTATTCCTTTCCTCTTTTTTTTTGAGTCCTGGGAATATCTCTTTCTTTTTCAATACTAAATCCTGCCACCACTTCTTGCCAACATGCATTCCCAGGTAGAGAAATGAGGTAACTCACATTAAATTGCTCCCAAGTTGGTTCAAGTTATTTCCACAGGAAACATTGTTAAATCTTTTTTAATCTTAGGCTAAGTGTTTAGGAACAACAATGGCAGATAGTTAATCCAGTCATTGGTCAGAGCAGCTCTGCTGTCCACAATATTTCATTCTGCTCTTTTCCTTTCTGCTTCACACATAATCCTAACGTCCACATTCACATATCCACATAAATAAATCAGCCATCAGCGTTTGTCCCCACCTCAATGTCACCCTATGCACCTCCAAGTTACAGTATTGAGAGAGAAACACAGGGATAGAGTGAGGGACTCTAGGCCATTGTCTCTTTCCCTGGGAGTCTGCGGTCATTGAAGGTGTGCATGTTGATAACCTCCTCTGTCTTGACCATGACAGGTGGCTGGGGCTTGTGTTTCAGGCGCCGCTGGCACTTGAGGGACACCCGCAACTCGTCCACCATGGCACTGCAGAAGGACCTCTGTAAGAAAGAGACCAAGACAGATTGAAAAAAAGAGGGGGACAAGGATTTCAGAGAGCTTTCTCTGTTTTCAAATATGGCTGTAGAAAATCCCAGCAGAGCGGCGCAGATGACTGCAGAGCTACCACTCCCCAAGGCAGGCTCTCTACAGCTACCTTACTGAGATCTGCCTGCTAAGGCTGGCAGGCTATGGAGAAAGGAACTGCCTAAGAAAGTATGTGAGCTATGGTTAGAGCTGGAGGAGATGGCTGGAGGTTGCAGGTTAATCTACTCAGGAAAGAGCAGGTTGGCCGAGGTTTGGTATGGTTTTGGGGGGAATAGGTTGAATAGGTTAAATATTTTGAGTACAGTACTATATGTATATAGGGGTGCTACATGTAAATGATAATCAGGGCAAAGTTTTCCCAAAAATGTGTCTGGGCTTCCTCTTGTATTGGGAGATGAGATGTGAAACAAGCAATATTAATTAATTTAAACTAAACCTACTGCTTAACCTACTGACGGCATATAGGATATCATACATTAAATTACTATTGTAGTACAACTATTTAATTATTTACAGTAACCTGTGGTAATGGTAGCTTCCACTAATAGCATTTAAATATAACATGTTTTTGTTATACCGCTAATTAAAACATGCCTTTAGCCGAGGTAAAAAATATTTTCAGATCAAGCACTTGTGTTTGGTTGGTGAATAGAGGGGTTTAAGGAAATACTGGATGGTCTGTGGCGGACTAATGCAATGGGAAGTGTGGATTGAAGGGTTAGAAAGCTGTGCACAATGTGATACTGGAGTCCATCTGGAGTCTCAAACACATGCATAAACAAATGTACACACACACACACACACACACACACACACACAGAGAGAGAGACACAGAAGATCTTAAGCTTGCTAAAGCAGTTTCTCCATGACAGATTCTCCTCCCATCCCTCTCTGTAAGGCAGCCCAGCCGGGGCCCAGACCCGTACAGAAGCATGAATTATTGATGCATATTACATTTCGTCTGAGTCAAATCCTGTGTAGCTGCATGGCCAATTAAGTTGCTGCCTCTTCTTGCCTCTCCTTTTCTCAAAAGCTACCCTGGCATTTGCAAATGGTGCATTAAACAAAGTAGAGTAACTAAACTAAATCTGAGACTGCTATTCTTGGAGATACTAGGGTAACAGATTTCAAGGGACTAATAGTATGTTATTGCAAATCACAAGAGGGGGACAATGCACTAAAGACCTAGGTTAAATCATCCACATATATATATATATATATATATATATATATATATATCTTAAATATAGTTTTGATTTTGACTTTTTTTTTCTCCTGAGTATGATTACCTTTTTGAAAGCTATTACTTTCACTGGTTATTGAGCCATCATGGAATTGGGATATTTCAACAATAATAACTTTAACCCACTTTTAATAAACTGGGACGAATGAGAGGCGTGATCAAAACAATGTATTTTATAGTATGACTGACTGATTTGAGACATGTGTTGACTGACATGATCATGCCTTTCGCTCGCCAGACTCCAAACTTTATACAAATAATGTGAATAATTATTTTTAGGTAGGCAGACCGATTCTAATACGTATCAGCCCTTAATTAATCGTATACAAATATGAATATGATTATAGTGAAGATTGCACACCAGTAATTGATTTTGATTGAGCGTAAAAATAATAGCCAAAATTACTATTTTTGCAGTTTCGAAATCGCACATGTTCAAATTGTGATTTCAATATTATTTTGATTATTCATGCTGCCCTACTCAGCTGCACTTCTTGTATTGCTCTTAGAATAAGAATTCAAAAGATATGATTGCTTATCCATAGCCACCAGAATCAGATGCCAACGATGACAAGCCCTGTAACCTGTTCACTCATTTTCTCAGCGGACTCACACATTTGTTTTTAGGGCTATTCATAAATTATTCATAAAAATGCCCAGGCCTATCAACGCCTATGTTAAGTTCTGAATTTTCTTTTTAATCAATCAAATGTAATTTTATAAAGCCCTTTTTACAATAGCAGTTGTCACACAGTGCTTCTACAATGCACCTGGCCTTAAACACCTAGGAACAAACAGCAGGAATTTATTTTCCTTTATTTATACAGAGACAGTCAGACTGAGACCAGGGGCTCTTTTACATAAACCAAATTTGTTTAGTTATTCATTATTTAATTTATCTGTTGAACTCTAACTTAACTTACATAATATTCCATGGAGATGGAATTTTCCATTTTCCATTTTGAGATATTCTATTCCACCACTAGCTGTCTGGTTAAACAACACAACACCACAATATAGCCTACTAAAAAGCACGTGTTCCCCAGACTTCACCTTCTCTGCTTCACCCACACTTTCATCCTATAGTAAATAACAATAACATCAGTCAGCAAAATATGTAGTTGTATTTGGCCCCACAGACTCCACCAAAGTTATTATTAATAACTTAGGGTGTCTATCATTTCTTACTTTCAAGTATTTGGAGACAGCCATTCAAGCATTCATTTCCCCCTGTCTGGACTATTGCAAACTCTTTGTATATGAGACTGTTAGTCTTCCTTGTTTCAAATTCAGCTTGTCCAAAATGCAGCTGGTGCATCATTCTGGTACAGGTTGATCTTAGTGTCATCTGTTTAAAGAAAACTCTTCCAGAACTGGCCTGGCTTTTTAAGATGTTTTTTGCCCCAAAGTTTAATTTTTTGAGGCTTATGAATGGTTTGCAGCTGGAGGTGAACCCTCTGTATTTGCTATTGTAAAGTCTTCTCATTATTGTACACTTTTTGTCTGAAGGGGTTTTTCTTTACCATGGAAAGAATCCTACGATCATCCACCACTGTTGTCTTCCATGGATGTCCAGGCCTTTTTGTGTTACAATGCTCATCAGTGCATTTTTTTTCTCAGACTGTACCAAACTGTTGATTTGGCCACTCCTAATATATATTTTGATAAACAGTCAAAATAACAAAAGTTGTGTCAGTGTCTAATTACTTCCGGACCTAACTGTATTCATAAAAATAGACACATTTTAATTTGAAATTACTTCAAACATATATACATTTTTAATTCATAAAGAACTTTTGGCTGGCAGAGTTCAAAATACTAAATCAAATACTAAAACATGCTGCATCTGCACAGATTTTAATTGGAGTAGCCCAGTACAAGACAAGTTGCAAATCGTGACATTCCACTTGTGCGGCAATCCAGATGCCATATAAAATGAAGTTGATTGTCATATTTTTCATTACCGGAAGGCAAGAAAGCTAGCAAAAACTTTCTAGAAGAAACTTCAGAGAAGAATATGATCTGTCATTTGCAACACCAATATAAATTAAATATAATGCAATTTAACATAATAGAAAGGTAGACGATAATTGGGAATCGGGTTGTATTTTTTGGTTATGTCGCTAACCACCTAGCAGAAAATGTTTTAATTTGAACAGAAATGTCCGAAATGGTCATTAATGACACGCTAGTTAAAATGTTTGTCATCAGTAATCGCAAAACATTACTCAGAACTAGAAGATTTCTAAACTGCTGACATTGCTGTTGGCTAGGCCGTTAACAGGGGTTTCTACTAGGGCTGTTTTTAAAAGGTTTTATAGAGACTTACATTTTGAATGCTTCCCATTCAACTTATTACTGTTGGGAATGTAGTTACAGTGGGGCAAAAAAGTATTTAGTAAGCCACCAATTGTGCAAGTTCTCCCACTTAAAAAGATGAGAGAGGCCTGTACTTTTCATCATAGGTACACTTCAACTATGAGAGACAAAATGAGAAAAAGAAATCCAGAGAACCACATTGTAGGATTTTTTATGAATTTATTGTTAAATTCCTCGGTAAAATAAGTATTTGGTCACCTACAAACAAGCAAGATTTCTGTCTCTCACAGATCTGCAACTTCTTTTTAAGAGGCTCCTCTGTCCTCCACTCTTTACCTGTATTAATGGCACCTGTTTGAACTTTTTGTCAGTATAAAAGACACCTGTCCACAACCTCAAACAGTCAAACTCCAAACTCCTCTATGGCCAAGACCAAGGAGCTGTCAAAAGACACCAGAAACAAAATTGTAGACCTGCACCAGGCTGGGAAGACTGAATCTGCAATAGCTAAGCAGCTTGGTGTGAAGAAATCTACTGTGGGAGCAATTATAAGAAAATGGAAGACATACAAGACCACTGATCCGGGGCTCCACGCAAGATCTCACCCCGTGGGGTCAAAATGATCACAAGAACGGTGAGCAAAAATCCCAGAACCACACGGGGGGACCTAGTGAATGACCTGCATAGAGCTGGGACCAAAGTAACAAAAGCTACCATCAGTAATACACTACGCCACCAGGGACTCAAATCCTGCAATGCCAGACGTGTCCCCCTGCTTAAGCCAGTACATGTCCAGACCCGTCTGAGGTTTACTAGAGAGCATTTGGATGATCCAGAAGAGGATTGGGAGAATGTCATATGGTCAGATGAAACCAAAATAGAACTTTTTGGTAAAAACTCAACTTGCTGTGTTTAGAGGAGAATGAATGCTAAGTTGCATCCAAAGAACACCATACCTACTGTGAAGCATGGGGGGTGGAAACATCATGCTTTGGGGCTGTTTTTCTGCAAAGGGACCAGGACGACTGATCCGTGAAAAGGAAAGAATGAAAGGGGCCATGTATTGTGAGATTTTGAGTGAAAACCTCCTTCCATCAGCAAGGGCATTGAAGATGAAATGTGGCTGGGTCTTTCAGCATGACAATGATCCCAAACACACCGCCCAGGCAACGAAGGAGTGGCTTCGTAAGAAGCAGTTCAAGGTCCTGGAGTGGCCTAGCCAGTCACCAGATCTCAACCCCATAGAAAACCTTTGGAGGGAGTAAAAAGTCTGTGTTGCCCAGCGACAGCCCCAAAACATCACTTCTCTAGAGGAGATCTGTATGGAGGAATGGGCCAAAATACCAGCAACAGTGTGTGAAAACCTTGTGAAGACTTACAGAAAACGTTTTACCTCTGTCATTGCCAACAAAGGGTATATAACAAAGTATTGAGATTAACTTTTGTTATGACCAAATACTTATTTTCCACCATAATTTACCAATAAATTCATACAAAATCCTACAATGTGATTTTCTGGATAATTTTTTCTCATTTTGTCTCTAATATTTGAAGTGTGCCTATGATGAAAATTACAGGCCTCTCTCATCTTTTTAAGTGGGAGAACTTGCACAATTGGTGGCTGACTAAATACTTTTTTGCCCCACTGTATCTTGATATGCAAATGCGATCAAATATATGCTTTATTTAGTTATGTGAGCTAAATTAGATTACATCGTTATGTGTATATTGCTAAACTTGCTAAATCTACAATATTCAGTACTTCTACCGATATTGTTCATATTCCCCATCCTACTCTTTTTTTTAATTGCTGCTAGTTAAAATGTGTATGTTATGTATATTACTGCTATATTTTTGCTATATTTTTCTTGATTTACATATCTTTTAATCCTTACTACATAGATGTCGGGTGCCATGTCACAAGATTATTATTTTTCAGGATGAAGCTATGTTATTATAATAAACTACTTGAGCTTTTGACCCCAGCCTAATTCTTGAATGCTGCTGCAGATTACTGAGAATGCTCTCAATAAATCATATTTTCCTATACATTTAAAAAATATAGGCAGGGCAAAAATCGCACCCAAGCGTCTCGCTGATGTTAGCCTGAGATCTGGAGATTGTATTCCATTTAGAAAGTCAAAAGGAGTTTGGTTGTGCAAGTGAAATATCAAACTGAATTTTCACTTCACTTTCACTTGACTGTCAAACAGGGGCACTGCATCTTTGGTTGGCTCGGCGATTTCAGCCTAGCAGCAAACTTTTGGCTGGAAGTGCTTAACCCGGAAGTGTTGCACAAAACCATTTCCACTGAACATATGGTGAATGCCATGTTCTAAACCTAACCATATCTATAATGTCTCAGTCTTTTTTATTGTCAAATGTACAAAATATCATAGTGTCGTTCTGAGCCGTAAAATTATTATGACTTGGCACACTCCATCATCGCAGTAAGCAATAAGTAAAATATAAAGAGTTCTATAAAAAATGTAAATAAAAAAATATACATACATACAAATTTAAACTAGTAGCAAGACCAAAGAGTGTAGAAAAGGGGTAAATAATAATAAAAAAATTGTAAATATTATGAATATAAATGTAATAGTGCCTATGAATGGTACATTGATATATGCTAATTTACAATGTGCAAAGAAAGTAATCAGAGCTGTTGAAGGGATCATGAGATCAATATGATCATAGATCAATGTTGCTGGTTGAAAAGCCTTATGGCCTGGAGGAAAAAAACTGTTTGTGAGTCTGGAAATGCGTGTCCTGATGATCCACTAATGTCTACCAGACAACAGCAGTGTGAACAGGTCATAGCCTGAGTGGCTGTTGTCTTTTATTATGCTTCTTGCTTTCACAAGGCATCGTGTGTGGTAGATGCCTTGCACAGATGGGAGATGGCAAAACAATAATTCGCTCCTGTCATACCAGGCTGTTGCCATACCAGGCAGTAATGCAGCCTGAGAAGATGTGCTCAACATGATGCACTTGTGAAAGCTGATGAGAGTTCATGCAGACATGCCAAACTTCTTGAGATGCTCTCCACTTTAGCTCCATTGATGTGTATGGGGATGCAATCCCCCCTCTGCCACTTTGAAGTCCAGAAATATCTTCTTAGTCTTGCAGATGTTTATAGGTTGTTGTCCTGGCACCATGTAGGCAGGTCCCTTACCTCCTCGTTGTATGCAGTCTCATTTTTGGAGACCCAGGACGGTGGTGTCTTCCGCAAAGTTAAGGATGATGTTGGAGCCGTGTGTGGCCACACAGTTATGTTTGAAAAAGAAGTACAGGACGGGACTTAGTATGAAGCCCTGAGGGGCTCCGATTTTCAAAGACAGTGCAGAGGATGGGAGGATGTCCAGGATCCAATTGCAAAGGGAGGTGTTAATTCCCAGGTTAGGAACAAGCTTAGCAGATTCAATAGTGTTGAATGCTGAGTTGTAGTCCATGAACAGCATCCTCATGTATGTGTTGCCTTTTTCCAGGTGGGAGAAGGCGGTGTGTGTCATCATGGCATCTTCCATTGATCTATTGGGGCATTATGCAAATTGAAAGGGGTCCAAGCTGTGGAGCAGATGTGGGTTCTGACCAGCTGCTCGAAGCACTTCACGATGATGGAGGTCAGTGCTACAGGGCGATAGTCATTCAGCTAGGTGATGGAAGGTTTCGTTGATACAGGGACAACAGTGGTCCATTTGAAGCAGATGGGCACTGCAGACACAGTCAGGTAGAGGTTGAATATACAGATGAAAACCTCCGCTAGCTGGTCGGTGCACCTCCTGAGGACACAGCCTGGAATGACATCTGGCCCTGGTGACTTCTGTGGATTCACTATTTGAAAAGCTCCCCTCACTTTGTCTGTGGCATGGGACAGAGCGCAGTCGTCCTGGTCCTCAGCAAGCCTTTCAGAAGAAATGGTGTTGGTCATCTCAAACTGAACATAGAAGGTGTTAAGTTGTCGGGAAGTGAGGCAGGTCATCATTGCTCTTTTATAGTCTGAGATGTGTCACAGTACACACTACATGCGTTTTGGGTCAGAGCTGTGGTAGTTACAGTATATATTATATAGCCCCTTTGTTTTTGTGTTATATACCAGTATTACTTATTCCTTCATAGCTAGAAAACAAAGTATCTACACGTTTGCAAGGAAATCTTCACTCCAACTTATCCCTGTAGTCTCTTTGCATCTCTGATGGCCTTCTGTAGGTCATATCTGGACTTCTTCAAGGCCTCCAGGTCCACGGAACTATAGGTAGAGGACCGAGCTCTAAGCTTAGCATGGACATTACCATTTACCCAGGGCTTTTGGATGGGAAAAACCCTAACATTTATCCTCAGGACGACATCATCAATGAACAATGCTGAGACAGAGTCGGTGTATTCACCAATGTCCCCATTGGCTGCAACACAGAGCATCTGCCAGACTGTTGTTTCAAAGCAAAGAAATAGATTCCTCATTCCAGCATTGAACTGCCCTACAATATTGTTAATCCTGTTTTAGACATTGTGTGTAGGTTGAGAGAAGAATGGAAGTGTGATCCGCCTTACCAAAGGCTGGGCGGGGGAAGGGGTTGTCACTTCCGTATTTGTGAATAACAATGGTTAAGAGTCTGATCCCCAAGGGAAAGATAGGGGTGCTGGTGGTATTTTTGCGAAACTTTCCTCATATATGCCCTATTGCCAACAAAAATAAAAGCTGCCTCACGGTGAACATACTGTAGTCCATTAATTACTCCATATATGTCCTCCAGTGCAATCATTTTATCCACCTGCGGGGATATGTAGATTGCTGTGACTATTGCCGAGCTGAATTCCCATGGAAGGTAGAAGGACTGTGCTTTTATAGTTAGGAGCTCCAAGTCTGGTGAACAGTCTGTTGAAAGTACTGCACCATCTGAAACCCAACAAGACTTAAACATAATGCAGCGCCCCCTGCCTTTACATTTACCTGACTATTCAGTGATGAATTAACTTCCAAAAGTGCTTGTCGATCATACTGTGTATGACGAACAGTGAAGCATGAACAAAATAAATAGCAATATAAACAGTAATAAGCAAAAAAACTACGTAGGGAATGCAGAGCCATTGTCAGTGCGACCTTTCTGTACGGTGCACAGGACGGAAAATTTAAGCTAGGCAAATCCCTGCACTAATTCATCTCGCTTGTCACTTTCTCATTAACACAAAATCTTTGATCCAACTGGTACATTTCACTGACGGTCCCTAAAGTCAATACCTCCTTAGGCCGCCTTTCCTTTCAGTTCTCTGCAGCCAAAGACTGGAACAAATTACAACATAGTCTAATAATGGACACTTACATCCCCCCATGCCTTTTAAGAACACTGTCTGAATTGTTCTTTATTACATGCATCTGCCAAGCGTTTTACCCGATCTGCAAAAACAGACTGTATATGTATCCAAAAACATTCACCCACATTATGATGCTCTGTTAATTCTACTGCATCCGTTTATTCTGTATACTTGAAGTGTCATGCTCACATTACTTACATTACTCACATGCTATCTAACTGGAAAAGGTCAGAAAAGGTCACTACTTCTGACACAAACGGCTTGCTTTGTGTGTTTTATGAAAAAATTAAGCATACGGTCACAAAACAATAGATTCTGTTATCGGAAATCAGTCTTCAGATTTCCTCCTCTGCAATAGCTCCTTTAGATGAAATATGAACAAGCAGCAGTTTATGGGAGAAGGTAGAGGAGAAGCTTTTGGTGGAACATATTTGTTAGCAGCATCCCTATCCCCCTTTTCTTCATATCAAGTTTGGTTGCCTGGCTGAACAATTTTAGCTAGCTTAGCTTATTTCCGGTAGCTTAGTAGATATTAGTTAGCTTTTGTTGGTGGTTATGAAGCTGTCAAACTTTCAACAATCAAAGGTACCAACAATCAAAATTGTATGTACAGTATTATATTACTGGTAAAAAGTTCTAAAACACCCTCAATATCCTAGTAAATATATTAATTCAAGGCCAATACCTTAAATGGTACAAAGGCAAGCGGTGAACTGCCAGAGGTAAAACAAATTGTCACCAAAATCTGAAAAACCAGGTTATACATGCTTTTTTCAGTGAACAAGTAATGGATTAATACCTTACTAACATTCTGCAGCAATGGAAGTATATTCAGCATTGAATGTTGATGCAAACAATCCCTACAGGTGTCCCAACTTCTGTTGATTACGTATACTTACTTTAAATAGTATATTGCTGTCATAATGGTGAGAAAAGGTTAAATAACAAATGATGACAGACAGACCATTATACCCCTTAAATGTGTAGGTCTTTCCATGAGAGAAATTGTAAAGACAGTCAAGGCACTTGAAAACTGGAGGAAACTCTGACATGGAGCCACATCAGAGTCAGAAGACAAGTTTCAAAGACCCAACAGCTTGTGTGACACTCTGCTCATAGGACAACAGCTTCAAGCACAGGTTTACACTGGTCGAAGTAAGCAGCTCATAGTTTCAACTGTGAAGAGAAGACTTCGAGCTGCAGGTTTGACAGGTTGAGTGGCAGTAAGTAAGCCGTAGCTAATATGGCAAAATGAGAAAGAGACTTGTCATAAAGCACTGCCACTGGACTACTGATAACAGTGTACTACAGAAGACTACGGTCTTCCAGGCCAATTATTGTACATTTGAAATGCAAAATGTGTGTCTGTCTGTCAAATAGGCAAACGTTCCTCAGTGTGTGACACCAACTGTCAAACATGGAGGAGGAAGTTAGATGGTCTGAGCAGAAGTGTGAAAGCAAAGCAAAGCAACACATTTGTGGAAACTTCTGCAACCATGTTGAGAAGAACTTTCCAAACAATATTTGTTTTCCATTGTAGATAGAATACCACAAGAATGTTCAGCTGTTGTCTGCAGAAAGTGGCTACTTTGATTACTCAAAAAATTTAGATTAAATTATGTTAAACAAAACAATTTGAGTATTCCATTGTTGTCTCCAATTGTTAATTTGTTCAAAGCGTACAAAGTGTACAATAAATCATTCACTGTGTGAAATTTGATAAAAACTTGGAAAAAAATGGAGATGTTCTAAAACTTTTGACCAATAGTGTATATATAGACAGTTGAAAAATCGATGGAAAAACGGACATAAGATTCTCAATGCTTCTTGGAATGGATTCCATGTGTCTCTGAAGCACTGCAGGGATAGGACACCAAAAGATAAGGTGTTTTGATGATGGTGGCGGAGATTGCAATTACCCTTGTGCGCTGTGTATTAGGGCAATGTATAGGGGAAAATGCTCCCCATTGTATTGAAGAGCCTCTGGACACCCTCACCCACTTGTCAATGACATAGTGAAGGATGACACATCTGACCATATCACTTTTTTCTATATCGCTGTAGACCAGGACACTTAAACATGCATTTGTGAATGTAATAAAGGAGTTTTGCACAGCAACACAACTATAATATTACCCTCTATAATATTGCTATAATGTTCTAATATCCCTCCCTGTGTAATTCTCAATAGATTGTTCCTGCTGAAACAGTCTGATCATGTCCTGTATTGAGTTTCTCAGTGAAATGCTAAAGATTTGCTGCTCTTTTTTTCCTTTACAAGTCGCAGTAATGCATGAGCATGACGTTTATCAAATGCACGCTTTAGACCAAATTTTCTGACCCTATTTACTGACATCTTTCCCATATCACTTAAGTCACTGTTTCTATTGAAATTATAGCCGGTAGCCAGTTTTGAACATTCAATTTCTTGATATTCAACCATTTTTGTTTTTTGTTTTTGGATCACTGTCTTGCAGCTTGTCCCAGCTCTGCTTCAGCTTCAGCACAATGGCGGATGATAGCCATTGTGCTCAAGCTGAAGCAGAATTCTGTAGAATTCTGTGATCTAAACAGAATACATGGTTCCTTGAAAGATGGCAAATTGTCCAGGACCTGATGCAGCACAGCATCCCCGAATCAACACATCATGTTTGACTGCTGGGTATGGAATGCAGTGTTTAAATTTCGCAAGACTTAACTGGGCCTGTGTCACACATTAATATGTTATTTTCCCTTAGAATATTGTTACAGAGCATTTTGGCAAACTTGAGAATTCAGGTTCTTATCAGTGAGCTGTGTTTTGCTATACTGACATGAGTACCATTTTTGTCATTATAATGGTGGAGTCATGAACACTGCCTTATAGCTGAGGGGAGTGTGACTTGTAGATTTCTGGATAATGTTCTAGGGTTTTCTGCTACTTCTGTGTTCTGGAGATAGGGCAGCCACTCCAAGGAAATGCCAAAAGTTCTACTTTTGACAATATTGCTATGGTTCGATGGAGCCCCAGAACCGTAGACATTGCTTTGTAACCCTTTCCAGATCGATATGCATTAACACTGGGCAAACCAGATTTGTTAAGAAATGTGGCTTTAGAAACTATTTGCTGAAATCTGATGGTATGGGCAAACATTTATATTCATAAATATGATTGAAGTAATCAAACTCCTGACCCTAATGTCCTTATCTTTCATTGGGTTTGATACAATGGACCAAGCACCTGTGGACCAAGCACCTGTCTTGGTCATTGTCACATATTTCTCAAGATTTATTTTATTGTCAATCCTAAATATAATTGAACCTCACACCTGAATGTTAAACCTAGGAAAAGGAAGTTTTGACGTTTCTCAGGGGAATACAACTTACAGTGAAAAACAACAAATTGGGTTCCAGGAATGACTCTTTCCTGATTTAGCATAGATTCTACAGAAATGTTTTTCATTGCTATTTATTTATTGTGATATAGAGATTCAATAACATGTTCTACCAAGATAAGTTAAATACATTATTTATAATTTAATGATTGTACTTGAACTATTGGAATCAGCAGAAAGTTGCAATTAATTATTTGAAATAATGAAAGTAACCTCTCTTCCCCGCCACTACCAAAATATCCAAAGCTGAAGTGTACGTTTAGGGATTTGAACTATACTATTATTGTTCATGGAGACATCATAATGTAATTTTTTACAATTATATTTAAACTACTCGTGCCAACTGAGTCTGTGAGCACATAACTGTTTTGCGCAGTGCCTAGCTGGGAAATTTATTTTCTGACATCACCAAGATGTTAGACAAATTTACATTGTAGAAAAAATAGAAGGCACCAAGCAGCGATCAATTTTAAACTGGGTTTAAAGTGCTTTTCTCTTCTATTTCCTGAAGAGGAAAATAACTACCTTAGATTAAAACTAAAACATATTCTGATCCCAATAATTATAAATATGTAAATACCACTGTTGTCCTCTTGCATTTTACGAATATACCAAACCTGATTAAACAACTATGAACAGGCATGCTTCCCTCAGTTGCACACCGTAACAAAAGAGCATCAACTAGCCAGAGTGAAATTAGCTAATCTTTAATGTTGTCAACTATTCAGTCAATGCATGGGCCTAATCAAGTTATATTACAGAAAATTGTTTATGAATTAATAATGGGAATGACAGACTAAACTAAGTTTAAAAACTTTTGATTTGTTTCTGCAAATGTATACATGAGATGAGTAATTAGTTAATTTCACTATTATAATGATTTTATGGAAATTCAACTGGCAACAGCATTAATGCTCATCTTACCTGCTCCAGCCTACAAGCTGCAATGCTGTAGAAATGAATGATTATCGTGGAGCTTGATGACCTACAACGTAAGCTAGAGCAAGACCACAATGGTGACAAAAAGGGCCAATGCCTAGCAGCCGAGGCTAGAGAGGTCAAGAAGCAAAGGACGCTGAGTGTCAACAAGAGGAAACTCATTGGGCCACATAAGGAATAACTACACAAATGTTAGACAGCAGCAAAAACAGAAGCTAGCAAACGAGCTAGAGTTGGCCGAGCTAGAGTTGGCCAAGCTAGGAAAGAGAAGGGACAAGGTATGCCAGATGCAGGCTGATGCAGGCTGCTCTAGCAACATTGGCTACATATCCTGGACCAACACGTCTCTATTTCCGGTACACGCCCCTCTGGCCCTTCACCCTGTTCCAGGATAGGCCATATCCAGCTCCAGCACCATGAGGCTTTCATCCATGCCAAGGTATGATCTATCAACACACAGAGGGCTACATGCATTATTTGGGGACTTGCAATGCCACCTTGCCAGCCCTGCAGGATAGACCGCACAAACGTGTAAAAGGCTATGAGCTCAGAATGGCTCGGAGCTCAGAGGCATATCCAATTCTGACAAATTAGCTGAATACTGTTTTGACTACATCATCCAGAAAGAGAAATCTGCTCTGATTCTTCTCAATGCCTGTGAAGATCTAAGCTCTCTGCTCAACCCAAAGAGAAATTCAAACCCAAGCCATACTTCCCCCACTGTGATAACAGAAAACAATTCCTAAACTCACAAAAAGGGTTCAAGAAGACAAGCACAGGACAGATTGTCAAGGGTGTTGGAAGTGCGAACGATCCCGTAAGGTCGATGCTTGAACCCACAGGTGACCATGAAGAAAAAGCAAAAAGCAGCACTTAATGATCTTTCACAATTTTTCATGGTGTGCGTCCCTACCATTAAAGTTTCCCTAGATATGCTCAACCGATCACCGAAAGTAATGCTGGATGTTTGTGAAGGTATTCATTTACTATAGAGATAAAGCCCTGGACACATGTTTTGCTCGACAATGGTTAAGAGGATAGCATTATCCTGCCACAAGCCGTCTAGCAACTGAATCTCATTTCATAGCATGAAACAATCACCCTTTGGACTGTTTGAAAAGACGTGCAACTGCAAGATGCTTCAATAAAACTTCAATGTATCCCTGTAAATCACTGTTTGTTCCAGCATAAAGGACAATTGCTTAACAACTTTCTCATTGTGGGACCAACCTTATGACCATCCATACTCTGTGTACTCAACTGAACTTCCCATAACCAACGGACAGGTCATCCTCTGGTCTGATTCCACCACAGTTCTTTGGCTCAAGTCAGAATCTTGTAGAGGAATCTTACAGATGTTGTCGACTGGAGCTATGTGGATACGGCAAACAACCCAGCAGATTACATCAACCAGGGCAATGATTTAAAAGATTTGTCCCAGCCATATTGATGGAACCAACGCCCAGAGTACCTCCGAAGATCAGTGGCCCTTAATGCCTTCTGCTGGCACTGAGCCACAACAGCAGCAAACTGAAGAAATCTGCCTTCTCTCGTCACATAAGTCAATTCCAGACCTCAGATCTTAGTAAGTTCAAGACATGGAAACATCTAAAAGGCAACAATTAGATCCTTACACAGGGTTGCCGACACACTCTCCTGTTTACCCAATCATACAGAATACCGCTTCCTGAAACAATCCCAGCAGTATTTGTTCTCCGAAGAGGTCAGGGCCCTTTTAAAACCAGTCTATTCCCTGTGACAGTTGCTTGGGTCCCATGTCTCCTGAGTATGATAAGGATTCAGGACTCCTCAGAGTTGGTGGTACATTGCACAGAGAATAGCACTTGGAGGTGGCTATCATCCACCCTATTGTTTTGTATCCCCATAATCAGCTAAAACCACTATTATTCTGGACTTGGCGGAACTGGGACCCAGATATTGGAACTCACTACATCACTAAAACAAGACAAAGAAAATTCCTTAATTCCTTACAATCTAAGAATCTACTAAATTAACTGATATGGTGATTTCATGAATATGAAGGTTTGTTTCTCGCAAAACAGGTGGGAAACTCGATATGATCGCAATCCCAATATTGGACTTTGGTGTATTTGTGATGATGCTTAATGATCTACATTATGATGGCTATCATTGTATGTTTGGATAGTGAATCCTTTCTTATTGAAGATAGAATATTTCACAGATACAAGAGGATATGTATGAGTCTTTTGTATGATATTATTGCATGGATCATGATACGGACAAGGGGGGTTTGATTGTTCAGTGGACTTTGGGAGACATGTTTTAATCATGATGTCAAGTTTTCGCCAGATTTTCTGCTTAACACCGTTAACACTGATAGTAGCCTGTTGGTGTCAATATGTTTCTCAACCCTGATTATCTGAGGTGGGGGAGGGATTGATGACTGTCATACATTGAGTCATGTGTCCAGGTGTGGTGTGTCAATTGTCTTGTCTACATTACTTTTAATTTGAGGAACAATTAGACCTCTTTGGGATGATACTTTATTGTTGTTTTGTCTTTTTTTTTGTAACATAGGTGAATGGGCCTTTTCTTTTCATTAGGATTTGAATCATACTTGTAATGTTTTATCAAACATTTAATGCTTTTCATTAACTGTTTGATGTGGTAGTGTCAAAGTGTATGCTTGTTTATGTTTAGAAAAACAAAAGAACATCTGTTTTATCTGTAGACAGAAAGTCACATTAATTCAAAGCGCAACAGTAAGTAGCCAATGGGATTACAGTAATTATGTTTGGGATGTCCATAAAGGTGAGAACAACTAGAAGTTTCTTTCAGAGTGAGCTTAAGGTTGTAAGACCGAGTATCGAGCCTGTAACATTATGAGCAAATGACTATGAAATGCTGCCAAAAATAACTGAATTACTCTCTCCCTTGATGACACAGGTATTCGATCATTATTTCAACCACTATATGATTTACAACAGACTAACTAAAGACTACTGGCAAAGAACCCAGCAAACATCTATTTTTCTGATTTAATAAGACTGCAGAGTGCTATGACAACACCTGCTGTGCTGAATATGGGTTCATATGGACTGCTTGTTTTCACAGTTATATTGGGTGGAATTTGCTAATTCTTAAGCCAAATGATGAAGACGAAAGTAACAAAAGTTTTATAAGGCAAATAAATATGTTATATACATACTCCTATTCATTTTTAAAAGGTAAATGTAATAACTGAAGTTGTTAGCCAATGTATGTAACCTCCATATTGTGTTATTCCTGCCAGTTATACAGTATTGGTACACAGTTCAGATACCTTTCCCTGGCAAAAAATAAGAATTCAAGGATACCATCTATCAATGATTTTGGATAGTTCTGTGTCAATCTAGACATCGCCCAATCCTACTGAACAATCTTGGGTCTCAGAGCCCTTTGAGCTGGGTCAGAAAGATGAGAAGAAATTGCACACAGAAGGAGCGAAGGTGGAAAAATCATATATACAACAATTTGCATTTTCTAATGGAGGAAGGCCCTTTAACCAGGTGACATGTACAGTAATGTTTGGTTCTTCAGTTTGGGTATAACAATTGGGATGGATAGATACTGTACTATTATGTTGGTGGTATATGGCGTGGCTGGAGTGTTTTGCCATCTTACTCCAAAATAGTGTTGGAACCGAGGAGTATTATTTGTTGTTACATACAGGTACAAGGAATGTTAGTTTGTTAGTTTAATACAGAGAGGGAAAAAGTTATTTATCCCCTGCTGATTTTGTACGCTTGCCCATTAACAAAGAAATGATCAGTCTAAATGTAATGGTAGGTTTATTTGAACAGTGAGAGACAGAACAAGAACAACAACTAAAATTATATGAATTGATTCACATTTTAGAGGGAAATAAGTATTCGACCCCTCTGCAAAACATTACTTAGTACTTGATGGCTCACAGATCCACAGATTTCAGTCGTTCACCGCGTAGTGTGTTGCCAATTGTTTTCTTGGTGACTATGGTCCCAGATGCCTTGAGATCATTGACAAGATCCTCCCGTGTAGTTCTGGGTGGATTCCTCTGTTCTCATGATCATTGCAACTCCGCAAGGTGAGATCTTGCATGGAGCCCCCGACTGAGGCTGATTGACATTTCTTTAGTGTTTCTTCCATTTGCAAATAATCACACCAACTGTTGTCACCTTACCAAGCTGCTTGGCGATGGTCTTATAGCCCATTCCAGCCTTGTGTAGGCCTACAATTTTGTCCCTGTCATCCTTTGACAGCTCTTTGGCCTTGGCAATGGTGGAAAGTTTGGAATCTGATTGATTGATTGCTTCTCTGGCCAGAAGTCTTTTATACAGGTAACAAACTGAGATTAGGAGCACTCACTTTAATATAACTGGTATTATTTAGTGGTGCTTGGTATTCCATGTTTAGGCGTGCCTATATCTGTTCTTCCATTTCCACAGAGATGGATGGTGTTTGACAGACCATCCTAGGACATTGCTTTTTAACACAAGCTACCCAAAGGTCAACTGTTAGATGGTGGGAATAAGCAGAGAGGAAAACACACTGGCGAGAGCTGTGAATGTACCATCTGGAGACATGTACTATGACTGCTGAATAAACATCGAAGACACCTGTAACCCTGATTCATATTTTGTCCTATACAAATCTAAATGTTTTGCCAAACTGTTGACAGAAATTGAGGTAAAATCAGAAACAAACAGTCACTATTTTTGTATGTACTGGCTCAGTCCGTGTGTGAACATCTAAGTAGGTATTTGTATATGCAGGAGTGGAGGTGGATGGATTCTCACACAGCTGGTGGTTCCTGTCCTTAGAGAGCCAGAATGCTCTGCAGCAGCTACCACAGTAGGCACAAGAAAAGGGACAAGCAGGAGGAGGATGAGTGTGAGGTGGAGAAATGGGAAGAAAATAATTGGCTGGAACAGGAGAAAAATAGGGAGAAAGAAAAAATGGGAAAGCAGGAGAAAGTCAATGAGGGTGCTAACAGATAGGATACAACCATGGTGATCATGGTATTTTCTTGAAAGTGATGTTGTCATGACAGGAATGCATGGATATGAAATTCCTCATTGGGCCTACCAGAATAACACGCCTACTAAAAGCTCAAATGTTTTTCAATCTTTTATTAATGTTGTTAACATGTGGAAAATATTTTACTGTCAAATTAATTATTCTGTATTACAATCGGAGATAAGTAAATTAAAATACTTTCTGCAAACATACAATGAACATTTCCTCATGGCTTTTGAAAATAATATTAACAAAGGCTCAATTTAGGTTCTACTGAGTTATCTGCTTTGGATGTATCTGTATTATTTATTTATTTATTTATTCTTTATAGTCATACAAAATGAAAGTAATTATAAAATGCAAATTGCTAGGTGTGCCATCAAGCATGACAAACCCAACAAAAACATACTTAGTAGCACAGATTTCAAGTTGACACTTTCAGCATCTTGGTGAAAAAACAACACTGTATTATAGAAGAGGAACACATTTAAGTGGAGGACCTTGAGCAATTCAAATACAATATCTGATGTTTCAAAAGTGACTTCTAATTTGAAAAGGGAAGACGTAGTACAGTGCATATTGTGTCATGGTTTTACATTTAAAAACAGTTCCAATGTGGCTGCTCCTCTCACTAAAACAAACACAGTACTATCCTAGACATTGTGCTTAGCTGTAGTAAAAGTAGAGGTCATAATCCCCCTCATCAGGTTCCTAAAAACATATTATATCACTATCACTATTTTTTTCACCCTTTTCCCTATTCTGCTCACTACCAATTATATGTATAATTATGTATTTTACTAAAATGTTGATTTCTTTACTGGCATCACTGTATTTGTAGTGCTGTACTGTGTGTGTTTGTCTATCTTGGCTCTGGGTGCGGTGTCATTTATTTAAATTTGTGGTTGTACCTCAGGTCTATGTGTGTATGTTTTCATTGACTCAAAGATTCAGTGAACATGACGTCACAACTGATAACTATGAATTATCAGTATGAGAGCTTATGGTCAAGCAGCTGCATTGCTGCCTTGTGCTATCAATGGAGTATGTAAAAGCCTTGATCGTTTTTTTCTAGATTTATTTAGTTTGTCTGATGTCAAATGATTTGTATCTGATAATGTTTTCTTTATGAGAAGAGATGGAAGTGGACAACATGTTCAGAGTGACATGGAGAAGAGTGTAAAAAGATGCATGATGTGTGACATTTACAATAACAATATAGACTATGCAGTTGAGCCAACCTTCCAATCCCATACTGTGAAATTGTGCAGTTATAGTTTTGAAGCCACTTTTCATTCATACGCTCAGTCTTGCACCCAAGCCAACATTTCATTCAAATGGTGTGTGAATATAACATTGCTGCCAGTTCTCCCGACAGGAACATTTTCAGTATCTAAATGTAAAAAACATTAAAAAGAAAGAGAATTTCTGTGCATTTTAAGGTCATTGTAGATGATGGGAGTCTCTGGTGTCATTCTCAAGGTCATTTGAGCTGGTGGTTAAAGTCTACTGGTAGCTGCTTGGAGGGTCCATGGTGACAGCAGAATTCCTCACGCTTCCTATCACCTTGGTTCTGTTGGGGCTAAGTGGATAAAGGCAAGAAAATGAACCTATACTTACTGTGTCTTGAATATTGTTTACTGCTCTTTTCACATGAATACAATTATTCTCTTTACTATTTGTTTTGGTCCTTCACTTTAAGATGAGGCCCTTAACATTTATGTCAGAAGCCGTATTACATTACGCCAGCCTTGAATGGCTGGAAATCAAGTAGTGTGCAATGTGATGTGTCTGTTATGTGTTGGGATGGGGCTATGCTTTCGTTGTATAAGGAATTCCCCATCAACGAAAATGCTTTTACAAACAGTAGTGCGTGTGTTATGTCTGGGATGGCAAAATGATGTGGGTTGTTAGGGGGAAAGTAGGCATACTTCAGACTGGCCTTGATTAACAGCCTGGCCCCTTAATCATTGATTGTGTTAAACACTGATCAGCACTGGCACACAAAACCAGGCACGCATATCCAGATTATTGACCGGAAGAATATTTTGTACCTCTGATTTACCTTTGCCTGGTAAAAACAGAGAATACTTGTAATAGTCCATTGAACTTCCAGGTATAGCAAAATAACTGGAGGTTCAAAGGAATGTTTTCTAATGTTTGGGTGGCTCAGATAGCTGTAACACTGCAGCTGTATCCCACTTCATTCAATATCACAGGATTAACATGCAATATATTATAGGGAATTCAGTATGATATTTCAAGACCAAAATTGTGTTTACAAAAAGTGAAAGTGAGTTATGGTGAATTATTATTTCTATTCAATCCTGCAACCTGATGCATACAAGTTGGCTTTATGAGTCAGCCTTCTTTGGACAGCGAAATAAACCAGCCAGTTAATATGGGTTGATTAAAGCTATGTATTTGTAAATTACAATTTATTTCCATACCTTAGATTTTTAACATCCATTGCTGATAGCCCTGATAATCACAGTCTATATTTGCACAGTAAACATGTTCATTTGTGATAGATTGGCTACATTTTGAGGGTTTGAAAAAGTACTGCAAAAATAAAAATATTATCTTGGGGAAGAGAACATCGACATGTTCTTGGAGATAAATAAAGCCACCAGTCTTATTTTTAAGTATTTCTTAGTTATACAAGCAATTCAGCTTTTACTAGATCGGGTCGCATAGTTTCAATTCATGAATTTGGGCAAAGCTAAAGATGCTGACTT
>JACXGJ010004231.1:0-37493 GCA_016801105.1 Esox niger | reverse complement strand
TCTGCATTAACACTGTTTGGTGTGGACTGACACATACCACTCTGTATTCCCATTGCTTTGTGTTGGATTGACACACTCTTTAAAGTCCATAAATCACAACTAATTTCCAATACAGTGCAGTACTTCTGAGGGCCCAAGAAGTAGCCATATGAAGGGAATATGGTGCCCTTTAGGAATCGGCCTGCAAATAAGATTCCCTGTGGAGCTGTTCCTCTAATATTCCAGAGAGACGCTCTATCCAGCATTCACACGGCAACACCAAACAAAGCGCAGCTAGGCTGGCTAGTCATCTTGCCGATAACAGGCATTACATGTCCGTTGAACTGGAAAACAAAAAACACCTTTTTTCATTTTCTAGTGGCACGCTAGGAAGTGCAGTCCAAAAAGTGCACTCGAAGAGGAAGCGGTTTGGGACACAGCCAATCAGAGGAAAGGTACACACGCTGCTAGGTCCATCTGCTTCAGGTCTGGTAACCCTTCCTGTCTCTATCTACCGTTCTATCCGCTATGTAAACTCAGCTAGCTGTTTGCTTTGTCAGGCTTCATTTCAGCTGGGAAGATGAGATCCGTCATGTTCAAAAACCCCCATCGCTGGTGATTCTTTTCCCACTCAGGCTGTGTCCCAATAAGCTCCCTGCATTCTTAATAACGGCCACGTTTCACCGGGGGGGGCTCTGAGGAACTGGGCTTTTGTGGCGCGACAGTAGAATCACTCCGGTCAAAGCGAATGAACAGCAGTACCTGGAGATGAGGGTTCGGTGATTGTGAAATCGCTGCAGGAAGGATATCCTGTTTTCATTGAAAGAAACCAGGAGGGTCATTCGTTACAACAGCTGACAGCTCATCTGCATTGAAAATTGTTCCCTATTCCCTATATAGTGCACTGCATGTGACCCTACCCCATGGACATTAGTAGGGCACCACATGGTAACAGGGTGTAGTTTAGAACACGTGCTGATGCCAGAGAGGTGGAGAAACGGTAAGAGTAATGTAATTAGCCAATATAACAATGAGGCCTCCAAATGACCGCTGTGCTGCCCGGGACTTTTCAGGTGCTGGGAAAGTGAAATATTACCCAGCACTCGGACACAACCACAGACTGCACACAGGCTTGAAGGGGAGATCCTGCAGAAGTTCGCCATGTTCCTTTGGGTTTTGCACTAGAATTGACGGTTAGAAGCGGTGCCCAGTGTTGGAACAAGGCCCAGCGCTCCGTTCACACATCCTTTTCTTCTGGAAGCGCAGCTCATTACTGTGGATAACAGATTTCCGTTGCATGTGTTCGAGTCATTACGATGTGAATATTAAAGTGGGGCTCCATCATTTACTGTTTAGGACCAGCTCTAGCGGCTGGCTCATGGTCGCGTGCCTGGCTTGATGTGGTCTGACATAGTATTCCACATTAGCGAGGATTTGTCAAGCCAAATCAATCATGCTTCATAAGTCACGTAATAAGTGGCTATCAGCAAATTGCACACATTTTTTTTTTTAATATCCTTTATTGAAGCAGTAACAAAGCACATATACAATTGAGTCAAGTGGCCCGTTCCCTTTAAAATACTCAAGAAATTTGCTGCCATTACAACGATTTTCTTTCTTTCTTCCATTTAATTTAGTGCTTTCCAGTCCCCATGTTTGGTAGCACTTCAGAGACACCACTTCAGAGACACTTATTTTCTGGCTGCCAAACTTCTCTTCCTGACATCTCCAATCCCCTCATCCTGCTCCAGATTTATGGTCTTTAGTTGTTGTTTATAAACTGTGGCCTCCGCCTTGCATCTCAGATAATACACTATATATTCTCCATAACTTTTGGCCCACAAGAAGGACTATCCTATGGGCCTAGTGGTGCCATTTGGGACCCATATGGTGTTTCCATTCCACCCAGACAGACAAGATGGCCGCCGCCTTGTTGGTGGATGATGAGGAGAGAATTAAAAGGCTTCTCTCTGAGGAGCCTGAAGACACTGAAGAGCTTGTATTGGCCACACTTCTTCTTTCTCCTTCCGTCTCCTATTCAAGGGAGCCTTGAGCACTGGGAACTGTGGCCTGTTGCAGGATTGTACGCATCCTAAGTGGCGCCCTGTTGCCTATACAGTGCACTATTTTGACGAGGGCGAGACATGTTATTCTATATACAGTGCCCTGGGTGTCGGTTGGAAGTAGTGCCCTTCCTGGGACGTAGAAGGTAATTTGGGACCGAGGGAGGCTGAGCAGCAAAGCCCAGGCCTGTGTTGTGTCACTAAGTTCCTCTCATTCACCAGATGCTGCTATGTAGCACTGTAGGAGGGAGGTGTAATGTGTCTGTATTTGTTAAAGTATTACTATAGTTTATATAGTATCTGGGCAGAGAGGGAGGCATGAAGGGTCTGTATTTGTTTAAGTATTACTATAGTTTATATAGTATCTGGGCAGAGAGGGAGGCATGAAGGGTCTGTATTTGTTTAAGTATTACTATAGTTTATATAGTATCTGGGCAGAGAGGGAGGCATGAAGGGTCTGTATTTGTTGAAGTATTACTGTAATTTTAATAGTATCTGGGTGGAGAGGAAGGCATGGGAGACGGATCAATATTTATTGAGGTCATTTTCGCAGAATTTGATTTTGGATGGAGCTGGTGTTCTTCCAGTTGTTATTTAACCAATATTTGATAGGTTCAAATTCTGATGGTTATAGAGCTTAAATAACATTATTATGCATGCTTGTCACCGTGCACACAATGGAGAACGGATGTTTGTTACAAACTCCGAAACTGTCACCCATCATTGTACTCTGGGCTGGTTATCCTCAGCACTTCAGAGATTAAATCATCAGTATGTTTTATTGATAAGGCCGTATAAAGACAGCTCCCATTTTACTTGAGTAACTACATTAAAAACCAAATGAAAACGATTGCCTGCGCTCACATGACAGTGTTTGGTTGAGTGTGCCCAAGGCCCCTACAGAGCTGGGGAAAAGGGCTTTCCAGCTCTCTGCCCCTTTGGCTTGGAATGAGCTTCAAAGGGTCCTGGAAATACAAGAGCTTGTCTCTTTAAATTAGTTTTGGGCTAGGTTAAACAATGGAGAGGAGAATACAGTGGGGGTTGATGACAATGTTTTGATTCATTTTCCCCAAACCACAACTGTCCAGGTTCTCTTCAAGAACCAACCTGGTTGAATAAAGGCTGAATAAAAAGAGCAATCAAAACACCAGTAAGATATATGCTTTTTTTTGCACTGGTGCGCAAAGCCTATTCGATTCCCCACCGCAGACAGACCTGGACAAAGATGACGGTTGCCGACCAGAAACCGATCATTGGTTGAGATGGGCGTTGTCTGTCCCTCAGCGTTTCTGAAACGGCAGCGCCTGTCTCCACACAGAGGCCAGGGCTTTGCAGAGGCTCACGCCTTCTGGTGACAGGACTCTGGGCCCACTATCAAAGATCCACAGCCGCACTGGGTGCAGATTGACTCGATTAAAAACGAACGTAAACCTCTGCAGGCTACTGACGGACCGGGGTGGGAGACGTTATCTGCCGGAGTGGAGCCAGAGGGCGGAGCCACAGTGGAGCCAGAGGGCGGAGCCACAGTGGAGCCAGAGGGCGGAGCCACAGGAACTGGTTTCCACGCTGTAAGGGGTGCAGCCAATGCTGGTGCAGAAACAGACTGCGTGAGGCACCCGTGGGTGTTTTGCTGTTTCTGCTGCAAACAAAAGGTTATTTTGCATTTGACAATATGAATTTACACCGAGCCAAAATAAAGGCCGAGTCCCTTTCCCGTTTCCTTCTGCTTGAGTTCGCTTAAGAGGCGCTTTGAAACCGAGCATCGGAGCAATGAGAACACCGCGGGGTATCTAGGGCGACGGCGGGAGAGTAGAGCACTGCACGGATTGTATATAAACAGAGAGTTTAGTGAGACGATGAAGTGGAGAGCAGAAAGGCCTTGCCATCCGTTAACATGACAGACACATGGAAGGATTCAGAGCCGTGTCAGGACCTCGATAAGGGAGTAAATCTTAGCGGAGGCTCGGTGAATGCTCAGTGTGGTGGAAGTGACAAGAAACAGAACACATTTTGTTCTGTGAGACAGCTCATAGACCACCAAGACTTCTTTGTCAGTAACAGACTCTCTGTTTTGTTGCTGTGAGACAATTCCTTGGGAAGGAGTTGATCTAGCTTTAATGTGGCTTCCTGGTTCCAAAAAACGTAAACGAACCATAAGATGTATGTTTGTAGATACTGACGTTCAATGTGACTGAACAGTACTAACCAAGTGTGGAACATTGAAACAGTAAACTGCTTCCAACTATAAACTCTTCCTAGGGGCATTTCCTGATGCTCTGCCAGTTTTTTGAGGACAAATAAAAAAGCTCCTACATTTCATAATAAAACCTCTATATCCGTTGTCCTCCAGGAGATGAAACTCTGTACTTTGCTTCAACGCGCCATTCGGTCCACGCCCCTTGGCTGGAAAGTTAGGTCACGGCAGTGATGCTGAGTCACCAGGAAGTGTAGGTTTAGTAGGAGTTACAGGCCGGGCCCTCACAGCTGCCAAGCCCCAGACACCTGTCACTGTTGAATGTCACGTCTCTGTGTTGATCGCGCCGCGTCGCAGTGCAGACATGGTTCTGTGTGACGGCAGAAGGTGATGTTCTACAGCGGGTTGATGCTGTCCAGGAGGATGCGATGGGAGGAGCAGGCGGGCTTTCACACACCGAGTCCCTGAGCTGCTAAGCCATTAATCACTCTATCTCCAGCTAGCATGCCCGTAAAAGCAAAAAGTAAAAGGTTTGTGCGGTTCATCTGTAGGACTTCTCTTCTGAGCTTGATGTAAAGTATATGTTGACTGTTGATATCACATGATCTGAAACTAAAATTAAGCGTAGTGTAAAAACGGGACAGTGCTCCCTCTCGCGGTATTCTTTTACTTCTTAGAATTGGAAGTGTTTTGGTACGAGATTGAATAAATCCCAGACTAAGTTGTAAATTTACCTAAACTGTGAGAATCAAGCTCCGCCCTGTGGAGATTCTTTATATCCCAAGTCTGTTCTCAGTGGAGGGTATCGCTTTTCACAAAGAACTATCGGGCTCTCTGTAGATAACAGTTACCTCTGTAGCTAACAGTTACCTCTGTAGCTAACAGTCTCCTCTAGCTGCGTATCCACTACAAGAACTTTACCCAAGGAATTGGGAACCTTTCGAGGAGCTCACTGAGATTACACCGCAGGGACCACGGTCTAAGTTAGGGACTTTATTTAAATTAGGGACTTTATTTTACCCCCCCCAAAATATCCCTGCTCGGGGGGTAGTACTTTCTCAAAGCACTGGAATTTTGGGGTGTGTGGCTTGCAGTGCTGGACATTGTGATTGGTTGAGCAACTCTCAGAAGTATTCAACTGCCATTTTTAAATGTCTGTGGCAGTCCTTAGCATATAGTAAAGGAGTTAGTGAGTTTATTGTGCTTACGAACTGAAGAACTTATGAAGAAAAAACGAAAGACAGATGGACCGACAACAAAGTCCAGTCCTTATAGTGTGTTTTCTGCTGAGCGCCAAATCCAGTGGGAATTGGAAACGGCGATCCGTAATGAATAAGTGTACGCAAAAATATCAGAGGAATAATGTACGTCAGAGTATAAACGTACGTCAGGGTAATAACATAAGTCAGAGTAACACCGTACGTCAGAGTAATGACGTACGCCAGGGTAATAAATTAAGTCAGAGTAATAACATTAGTCAGAGTAATAACGTGCATCAGAGTAATAACGTAAATCAGAGTAATAATGTACGTTAGGGTAATAACATAAGTCAGAGTAATAATGTATGTCAGGGTAACAACATACATCAGAGTAATAACATACGTCAGAGTAATACCGTACATCAGAGAAATAACGTAAGTCAGAATAATAACTTAACGGGCTCCTGTATCTAACAGTCAGCTCTGTAGCTTCTAGGTATAACAGGGAGAAGTACAGGGAAAGGCCACATGAGGCTGTATTCTAGTAGAGGTCATTTTATTAACAGAATCAAAGACAAACTGTGGAGGTGGGGTCATATCCGGTTCGGATTGGTAGACAGCTGTGTAAGGGAGGGGCTGACCATTTTTACTGCCTCTGGAACGTTTTGGCACCCACAGCATATTACTTTTGGGGTTGTTGGTGCAACGTTTATTCAGGCAAAGGGGCTTTTGTGCCCCAAGAGCTTATATCTTTTAAGTCTGCAGATTTTGTATGTTGTCTATACCACCTCCTGCTGAAATTCAGCTAATTACCGTTTGTTAAAGTGAACTCAGTTTAGAAATGTTTTTTTGCAAAATGTAAATTAGCTATATCAAGTTTGGCTAGTTTTACATAATGTTCCTCCTCAAATTGGACCTGTGCTGTGTTCCAAATGTCACACTATTCTCTACATTGTACTCTATACACCCTGGTCAAAATAGTGTACTGCTATTAAGGGAATAGGGTTCCATTCGGGACGTATGTTTCGTTACATAATTAATATTTTTTTTGTGTGGGGGGGTGCTTCTCCTCTCCCAGCGGCCTGTGTCTTCAGAATACGAAGTAATAATGTATGTCTTTTGCAAATGACAGTCACAACGTAATGTTCCATTTTAATAGAAAGTCACAATAAAGACTTAGGTCCTACCTCCGACAGCGTTGGCATGCCTACACCATCCCTCACGCCAACACTCATCCGCTTTAAGACATAAAGACACATTAAATCCCTCTGTGTTTTAGCCATAACATGCTCGAGCCAACGCCGCTGATGTGTCTCTTTAACTCTTTCTCTGGTGACCTAGCTTCATTATGTGTGTGTGTGTGTGTTCGTTCCTGGATGTGTGTCTGTGTGAGCAAGAGCGTGAAATAGCCATTAGCTAGTCCCAAAACCATACAACTCTATTCTTCTTTACCACCCTATAGCCAAGCGGTTGAGCAACTCTTTCTGTATCTCCGTTAGGGCTTTGTGTTGGCCCCCTGACAGGTTGGCATTGGAGGGTTGTTCACATGCCTTTCAGCTAATGAGAGAGAGACTTCTGGTTGCGGCAGCCAAATGCCTGAATAGCACCCTGTTTTCTTTGTAGTGCACTCATTTCACTAGGTCCCATAGAGCTCTGGTCAAACATAGTGTACTCTGCAGGGAATAGCGTGCCCTTTGGGAAGGACCTGGGGTTTTCCACTTTTTCAGTTTCTCTGCCAAGCAAGCTGCAGACTGATGAAGCTTCTGAAGCTGAGTAACTAGGGGCAAGAAACATTAGGCCAAATATATTTGGTTTTGTCATGGTTAGCCTGATTTCCATAATCCATCTGTCTACAGTTTCAGTATAAGCTATGGGCTGTTTGAATATAGATTAGTGATTGGATCATTAGATCTTATAGTTGGCTTCTTGTGTGCGGTTGGATTGGGAACGTGTTGAGTCACACAACCATGCTACTAAATCATCCCTACTCACTTTATATACAAATGTGTTGACCTGGTAATGTAATGCTTTTGGGTATAAATAAAGGTTTCTAGTTCAGTAGATCCCGCTGGCACCAATTAGAAATCCTTTGGAGAGCCAAATGCAGGGACAGACTTTTACCTCGGCAGACAAATCCTTTTTTGTGAATAAGTCATAGCCAACTATTTCAAAAGGGGTGTTGTGTGATGGCTACGGACTGGACAGTACGCTGGTTTATCATAGAATTCCATTCAGTGTTGTACATTAGGCCCTGCACTGGTTGAGGTGTGGGAGAAGGATGGTTAAGGATTAGAGGAGAGAGGAGACCAGGTAGAAAACAGAGCTGAGGCGAGGCGAGAAAATAAAAGAGCAGTAGATAAGATGAGGGCCTCTGATCAGGTGGTCATTGAAAAGGAGAATTGGTTCTCAATTAACTTATCTGGTGAAATAGCGGTGAATAAAATCTTGAAATATTTAAAATAGTAGCCAAAGTCTGTAGCCAAATATCTTATCAATTATTATAGTTTTATAAGCATTGCACAGACCTGCATGATAGCTCATTTATAAATTATACATTTTAAATCAGTGCATGACTTGGGCCAGAATAGTCCTATACAGTTCTATTTTTATGCAGAGTTCCGGTTTCTTTTTTAGGCATGCCTTATTAACACATGCTTTTTCATGAACATAGTGTAGTGTGCGATTTGTAAGTTCCTGCACTTATTTTATCCCAAGTCAAGCACTAGTTTAAATTGAATATTTCTTTCTTTAATTGTTAATCTCCTCTATATCATTAACGAGCAGTTAGCCAGTTGATTAAGTTACATTTTGGCGGCCATTTTTTAATCATATTCAAATGTAATTCTAAATGCCTGAGAAAAGCATTGTCAGAATGTGACATGGAATGTCAAGATTTTGTCCCAAATTCAATCCTATTACCCATCAAAGCTTTTGTTGTAAATGAAAACAAAAAGCTGATTAAGTATTAAGTTAATTTCTATTAGCCACTAAATATATTTATCAATACCATGACTTGAGGGATTTACAGCATACACTTATCTTTATCTCAGCTCCCTCACAGAAATTGCATTTTCAACATATATTTTTGGGAAGGTGTTTATAAAAGACTCATAACTTGCTGACAAATGCAGCACAGGTGGGTTTTATTTAATCCAGTCTGCATCTGGTCATAAACCTTTTGTAGTAAACAAAACTAACAATTATAGATTTTTGGGAACATATGATAGAACATATGATAGACCACATAGTTTTTTTTACTATGTGGTCATAAGAGTTGAAATGAATGTTAATGGTAAAGTAGTAAATGCTTTGATCTGTATTTTGTTCTTAAAGTTCAGGTGTTAGAAATATCTTAGTATGTTAGTTCTTACTTCAAATAGGATTATTTTCCAAACAGTAACATCATTTTTCATATGTGGTTATTACAATGTTATAGTGCTAGATTATGATTACCCAACTCCAGTGTGGGGATTAAAACTAGTCCATTGTTCTTTGAAGAACCTACTTTGTTGTCCAGTAATGCATAATTAATGTTACAAAGGGCTTATTTATAATTTATTTATGTATGTTATAAATATGTAAATGCAGAATAGGAACATATGGTGTTCTTCAGGCAGTTAAAAAACGTATCATGGATTTAAATCTTGAATTATAGTTTATTTATCTAACCTAATATGCTTTTTTTAACATTCATTCATTCAGGATGTCTGACTTGAGGTCTGGAGAACAACCTTTCTTACTAGGGACACTTGGTAAAGAGGACAGCTCAATCTTTATCTGCAAATTAAACAAATCAAATGAAAGCTATACTCATAAATATCGGCAAATTTATTTTGAAAGGGGGACTGTCTGAAAAAGGAGGAAATATGACAAGAACTAAACACAGGTACAAAATGCAGATATAAAACACTAGATGCATACGAAGTACTGTGTCCTAACAACAACATTCCCAGTAAGGGTTGCATGTTTTAGTTTTCCATCTTTGAAGCCTTCGACCACAATGTAAATGTACAAATGTACTGCTGCAAATCACACTGTGTTTTGACTGCCACTAGTTCAAGAGGGACGTCATTAAGCAGCATGCTCTGCACATTTTAAGGTTTACACTTTTATTTTGATCACTAGTTTGTAACCAAACTCAGGCGACAAGGGGGCTGCAAAATTGTGAACCGCTTACATTTAATTTTTTTTAATTCAACTTCTCAAAAGCATAATGTTACTAAATACACTGGATTATACTTACAGCGAAGACAATACACTTTTCAAATTCACTTAACAGGAATATCCAGATATCTTGGCTCTGTGGAAATGTCAGTATGGGACATAGCTCACAGAACTGGATTGATGGAGAGAGGCATATTCTGGAACAAATGGTTGAGAGAAAATGAGGTCTTTCTAATTTACGTTTGAAAGTTTTTTTATTTGATGCTTGGGCTCTATACTTACTTTAGACATAGAAAGCTATAGGTAAATGCTTAACCTTCACTTTTAACCCGAGTTAGTTCAAAATCTATAAAATGGATCTGAGTTAGCGCTAATCCTATAATTTAAACCTGAGTTAGTGCTAAACCTGCCATTCATAACAATAGAGAACTTAAACACAAATTCCTTAAATAACCACAGACCTTCATTAGAACAGACCTTTGTTAACAATAGACCTTCATTTCCACTACCTTTATAACAAAGGACTTTATTTACCACATACCTTTACTGACTGCTTCCACAACAGACCTCTAAAAGCATACTGCAGAACATCAGAACAACTGAGCTTCATTAACAGATTCTTAATAACAACAGAGCTTTATAAACACATCCTTTATTACCACAGAGCTTTATAAACAGATCCTTAATTACAACAGAGCTTTATAAACAGATCCTTAATAACAACAGACCTTTATAACCACAGGTTTTATCCATATCCAAGTTGGGCTTCATAACCCTAAGCGCTGAATCCCCTGTTTCACAGGCCTATAGGAATACACTGAGCCATGTGATTACCTCCATGGAGACAGACAGGAGATTAGTCATATTGATGACTAAGGCCTCTAACACAGCCAGCCCAGGCCATATCACCATATCTCTGTCCAGGGCCTAACCAGGCTGGAGGAATACATAATGATATTACAGCCTCTCCTCCCTATCTCTCACTCCCTTCCCTCTCTCCACCTCCTCTCTCCTCCTCCTTCCATCACTACCCCGTTATTGGGTTGTAGAATAGTTACCTGTTGTCTTTTTCTCAATTAGAGGTTGAGGCTGGATGTCACCTCACTACCCACAAAAACAAGGACTTCTTCAGGACAGAGAGCAGAGCAAGAATAGCTCCTTCCATCTTCTCTTATCAGAGGCAATCAGAGAGAGATGAAGGCTAGGGGATGTAAATGGAGCAAGGAAAGAGACTGCAGGCAAGAGAAGGGGGGGAGAGCGAAAAGGGCAGAGGGAGGGGCAGAGAGGAGAAAAAGAGTGCAAGAGAGTTCTTTGTGCATAGCTAATAATAAAACAATTACATTTACTTTAACATTTTGCTACTTTCTATTTACATTTTCTAATAGTTTATTTCACAGATTTATAATTGTATAACAATTTCTATTTCCACTTTAGCAATTAAACCCAATCTAAATCGTCCAACTCTAGTCCATATTTATTCTTTATCTAGTCCACTTCTACTCTGTTTAGTCTACGTCTGTCCTCTACATAGTCCACTTTTATCCTTATTCTCTTTGTTGTCCATGTCTACTGTCTATAGTCCACTTCTATTCTCTATGTAGTCCCCTTCTATTCTCCATGTAGCCCATTTACACCGATCATCCATAACATTATGATCACTGACAGGTGAAGTAAATAACACTGATACACCAATCAGACATAACATTACGACCACTGACAGGTGAAGTAAATAACACTGACACACCGATCAGCCATAACATTATGACCACTGACAGGTGAAGTAAATAACACTGACACACCGATCAGCCATAACATTATGACCACTGACAGGTGAAGTAAATAACACTGACACACCCATCAGCCATAACATTACGACCACTGACAGGTGAAGTAAATAACACTGACACACCAATCAGCCATAACATTATGACCACTGACAGGTGAAGTGAATAACACTGATACACCCATCAGCCATAACATTTTGACCACTGACAGGTGAAGTGAATAACACTGACACACCAATCAGACATAACATTATGACCACTGACAGGTGAAGTGAATAACACTGATAATCTCGTTATCATGGCACCTGTCAGTTTGTGGTATAAATTAGGCAGCGTGTGAAAATGTTGTCCTCAAAATGTGTGTTAGAAGCAGGAAAATTGGGCAAGCCTAAGGATCTGAGCGACTTTGGCAACGGCCAAATTGTGATGGCTAGACGACTGGGTCAGAGCATCTCCAAAACTGCAGACCGTGTGGGATGCTCCCGGTCTACTGTAGTCAGTATCTATCAAAAGTGATCCAAGAATGGAAAAGCAGTGAACTGGCAACAGGGTCCTGGGTGGCCAGGGCTCATTGATGCACGTGAAGAGCGCAGGCTGGCCTGTGTGGTCCAATTCAACAGACGAGCTACTGTAGCTCAAATTGCTGAAAAAGTTAATGCTGGTACTGATAGCAAGGTGTCAGAAAACACCTTGCATTGCAGTTTGTTGTGTATGGGGCTGCGTAGCCACAGACCAGTCAGGGAGCTCATGCTGACCCCTGTCCACTGCGGAAAGCGCCTAGAATGGGCACGTGAGCATCAGAACTGGAGCAATGGGAGAAGGTGGCCCAGTCTGATGAATCGCGTTTTCTTTGCTTTGGGCAATGCTCTGCTGGTGAAACCTTGGGTCCTCCCATTCATGTGGATGTTACTTTGACACGTACCACCTACCTGAGCATTGTTCCCGACCATGTGTACCCGTTCAAGGAAACAGTATTCCCTGATGGCATTGGCCTCTTTCAGAAGGATTATATGCCCTGCCACAAAGCAAAAACGGTTCAGGAATGGCTTGAGGAACACATTGAGTTCAATGTTTTGATGTGGCCTCCAAATTACCCAAATCTCAATCCAATCCAGCATCTGTGGGATGTGCAACATAGAGAATGTTATGGATGATCTGCGTATATTCTCCATGTTGTCCAGTTCTATTCTCTGTGTAGTTTGCTTCTATTCATTCGGTTGTCCTCTTCTATTCTCTATTTAGTCCACTTATATACCTCATGTAGCCCACTTATATTCTCTATGTTGTCCACTTCTATTCTCTATGTAGCCCATTTCTATTCTGTAGGCATGCCTTTCTATGTTGTCCACTTCTTACTTCCGTAGTGCACTTCTTTGGGACACCGCCCCATGGCTAGTTACTACATTATCCCTGTTAGCCTGTTGAAATGTGCTGTATCCCTGTTAGCCTGTTGAAATGTGCTGTATCTCTGTTAGCCTGTTGAAATGTGCTGTATCTCTGTTAGCCTGTTGAAATGTGCTGTATCTCTGTTAGCCTGTTGAAATGTGCTGTATCTCAGTTAGCCTGTTGAAATGTGCTGTATCCCTGTTAGCCTGTTGAAATGTGCTGTATCTCTGTTAGCCTGTTGAAATGTGCTGTATCTCAGTTAGCCTGTTGAAATGTGCTGTATCTCAGTTAGCCTGTTGAAATGTGCTGTATCTCTGCTGTTTGCTAGTCTGTGGTAGAACCAGGTTCTGATTAGGATGGCTACCTCATAATACACTGGTTATTGCTGTGCCACGTAGAGAGAGATCACCCTGGATGAACAGAGAGAGATGAACACAGAGAAAAAGAGAGGCAGAGAAAGACAGAGAGACCACCCTGACTGGCCATTGATGTTTACAGTATAGAATGTCTGACTTACCCTGAAGACTGGTCTATAGTTCAGAGGAGATATGGTCATTTTATCCATCAGCACTCTCTCACCAGTCTGACAAGATGTGTTACTCAGTGTCTACTGCCATCCAGAAATGGCTTTTTGTTGGTGTGGCTGTTTAGATTTCATTATACAGACTGGCTGTGCAGCGGGTATTGCAAGCTGGCCAGCAATAATACACTTTTCATTTTAATGTAATTTCTCTGGATTGTACTGTACATGTGGAGTCAGCTAATGAAAAGTGAACTACTTTAAAAGGAAACACGTATCCCCTAGGGCTGAATATTGATTTGTTCAGAATGGATGCTATACTATTTCCTGACTAAAAATATCCCAACTGTTTATTGCATTGTTAAATCTAAAGGTTGGTCTACGACGTCTTGAAACCAAGGAAATGCTTTGTCTCAATGAAAGTGTCAAACCCAATCAGGAAACAAAACACTCAGATTATAGCATTGTGGGTGCTTATAAGATTTTAATGAGATGAAAGACTTGGCCAGAAGCATAATGGCCTGTCGCCATGTTTTAATAATATGTGTTATTTGAGATGCTTAACTCACTGCCCCTCAATGATAGCCTTGTCTCTGACCAATGTTTTAAAAATGTAATTCAGACCTAATTATCCATGCAGCTTCGTACTTCTTCAAATTCTTAGAAGAGTTTAATAAATGCTGTGATTGTTGACAGTTGGCCTTGTCTTTAAAAACAGAGAGGATTTCATTTGTATCCCCATTAGCTCTCGACAAAAGCAGCAGTTCCTCTTCCTGTTCTGGGGTGCACACAGAACAGAGAGCTCTACATAATACAGAACACTAATTTAGAAGTATAGTACAAAGACATACACTCTCATTTTAAATGTATGTTGTTAGCGTAAATAATACAGATTACACTGCGGCAAATTCCCCTGCTTCATAGTCCAAGGTATCGTTACTTCTCTTACGAATGTTGCCAATTCCAGGCGCGAACTGAGAACTGCCCATTGCTTTCTAGTATGGCATTTGATTCAACCCTGATCTTTTTAAATTAGAAGTATCATCTGGGAGACACCTCAACACAGAGGCTGAGCCTATTGTATGTCTACCTGTCCTTCCTGTTAATGGAAATAACAGAAGAACACATTTCACCAGGCAGAGAGTCACACAATCTGCCTGAGTGCCATGATGTCAACTCTGCAGTCCGTTGCTCAGCTGCCACAATTAATGGTCATGTGCTCGACTTTGAAGCTAATTATGGAAGGAACTGGGTCCTCTTTAACCTTGACCTTGTTGCCACGTATACCGTTGCTAACGAGTCTCAGATGGTATGGTCTAGCGGTTGGACCTCCTGTTCAATAAACATGAAGAGAGAGAGACGTCAGTGCGGAAATACATGGCTAACGAGAGAAAGGGATAGAGGATGGGGCTGGGTGTCTGAGAGTGAAACACACAGGTTGACAGAGAACAACGTGTGGCGGGCTGAAAACACCTCAGCACACCGAACCAGAGAGTACCACACAGAGGTACCACAACACCGGTGGTGTCTCGGGTTCTGCTGCCTCCCGCTACGGCTTCGGCTAGCGAATGGCAGCGTTCCCTCAGCGATTACATTGAAAAGGTTCCAATCGCGTAGACATGCTTGTAGTTACGACAGTGAAACCGTACCTGTGAGGGCGGACACCGTGCAGTTGTGTGTTCTCATACGGACCAGTCCGGGAGTAGTTGTAGGTTTTATACAGTACTCAAGACCGTCCAGTAATAGTTGTACGTTTTATACAGTCTCAAGACCAGTCCAGTAATAGTTGTAGGTTTTATACAGTCTCAAGACCAGTCTAGTAATAGTTGTGGGTTTTATACATTACTAAATATCAGTCTGGTAGTTGTTGTCATAGTAGTGTCTCTGATAGGAATTCCAGTTAGACTGAGTAAAGTCCAGCTTGTGTAAAGAACAGTTACACAGGGTAATTCCTCAGTGTATTGACACATCATGTCACATCTGATCATGCTAACAGCCGCATCATATTAATTGTGTCCGACGTTCACGTACATGGTGGTGGAAGTGTGACCTCCGGGTCCTTTGGTCTCCACGCGGTGAGATGCTTCACCAGGAGTCACAGAGCAGCTGTCTTGCCAGATTCCATTTCGTCCTTGCTTCAGCTCTGTCTCCTAAGTTTCTCTTTTAGCCTCATCTCGGGTATGTCGCCTCAGCTTCCATTTCAAACTCATCTCAGGTCGGTCGCCTCAGCTTCCATTTCAGTTTCATCTCAGGTCTTCTTTCAGAGGGTAGATGAGAAGTAGCTTGTGTCAGGCTGATCAATGCCGCATCGCCAGCCTGGTATCTTGTGGTGGCCCTGCGCTGTGTGAGGAGCAGTGAGAGACAGTACAGACTGACAATCCAACCAGCTGGGCCTCCTCTGAGGTAATTACACAGCTCTTATGATCTCCATGCGTTCAAGTTGTGTCTGATTGAGATTGATTACGTGATGGTGGGCTGTGCAGCACTTCAGTGACCCACAGACTAGCAAACAAAGTCTGAAAGAGGCATGAAGGAGATGTTGGCTGATTCATGTTCCATGAGAGAAACACTTTGGTTAATGGTAATGTAATATTTATTTACATTCTTTCATTAAACATAATTTCTAATTCCTGTGATCATTTAACATGTCTAATTGATATTCATGTGATTTAACAAATATGTACACTAATAACATCAATTTAATTAAAGACTACGTCTCAGTTGTTCATTATAAGAACTGAGGAACAGGACAAACAGAGAAGCAGAAACAGGCAGAGATACATCAAAGACTGAAGAACAGGCAGAGAGAGACAGAGAGAGATGGGCAGAGAGAGAGAGAGAGACAAGCAGGGATACATATCTGGGATCCTGGGGCTTCATCTGGGGCTCAACAGATGGCTTCTCCAAAGCCACTGCAGAAGTGAGGTAGGGAAATATAAGGGGGGCAGAAAGAAGGGGGAACGATATATTTATATATATACACAGCGACGCTGAGGGGGGGGACAACTGGTAACGTTGTCCCGAGCCCTGGGCTTCCTGTCGGCATCACTGTGTATATATATAGACACATTGATGAGCCGAAACATTATGACCACTCAGATGTGAGGTGAATAACGTTGATCATCTCCTAACATGGGCACATGTCAAGGTCTGTGTAGATTAGATGGTGAACAAACCATCAGCTCTCGTAGTCAAAGTGTTGGATGCAAGAGAAATGAGCCGGAGTAAAGCGACTTTGACAAGGGCCAAATTGTTATGGCTGTGGACATCAGTCTGATTTGTGCCACCTACTTAAACACTGATTCAGACCAGGTTCACCCGTTCATGGCGTTGATGTTCCCTGATGGTAGTGGCCTCTTTCAGCATGATCATGCGCCCTGCCACACTGACGGTTGGGAGTGGTTTGAGGAACATGACGAAGAGTTCAAGGTGTTGCACTGGCCTCCAAATTCCCCATATATCAATCCAACTGAACATCTGAGGGGTTTGTGCTGGACCAACGACTCCCATCCACGTAGGCTCCACCTCTCAACCTGCAGGACTTGAAGGATCTGCTGCTAATGTCTTGGTGCCAGATGCCACAGGACACCTTCAGAGGGCTTGTGAAGTCCATGCTGTTTTGTCGGCACAGTTTTGATATCACATGGGAGACTAACAGCATATTAGACAGTTGGGAGAGAGAGGGAGAGGCAGATCAAAATGGGGGAGGGATAGAGAGTTACAGATAGAGAGGAGTTGCGGAGGAGAAAGATAGAGGGGCAAATATAGTCAGGGAAAGACAAAGGGGGGAGAGAGAAGCAGAGAAAGACAGAGAGACAGAGAGAGGGGTAGAGAAAGACAGAGAGACATAGAGAGGGGTAGAGAAAGACAGAGAGACAGAGAGGGGTAGAGAAAGACAGAGAGACATAGAGAGGGGTAGAGAAAGACAGAGAGACAAAGAGAGGGGTAGAGAAAGACAGAGAGACAGAGAGGGGTAGAGAAAGACAGAGAGACAGAGAGAGGGGTAGAGAAAGACAGAGAGACAGAGAGGGGTAGTGAAAGACAGAGAGACAGAGAGGGGTAGAGAAAGACAGAGAGACAGAGAGAGGGTTAGAGAAAGACAGAGAGACATAGAGAGGGGTAGAGAAAGACAGAGAGACAAAGAGAGGCGCAGAGAAAGACAGCAAGACATAGAGAGGGGCAGAGTGATAAAGAGACAGATGGGGAGAGATGGCAAAGCATGGTCATTGGGTTGGGAACTCAGGGAGGTAGTCGCACTCTCACGCTGTGATTGGCTGATCTCTACTCTGACCTATAGCAACCTGATGGATCATTGATGTGACAGGTGAGAACCTCCACGTCCGCTACCCATGCTGCTTTGGGACAGAACTCATCAGGTGATCACACCAGGCGGTTATAACAGCTTAGCGGTGACGTTACTGTCTCATTGGCTGGCCAGGTCTGATCTTGGCTCAAGGGGGATGCTAATTGGCCAGAGTACCCTGACCTGGTCTACCTCCAGTATGAAAGTCTCCAGCTGCAGAAGGGCCAGGAATATAATCTCTCCAAGGTCAATGGGGGTTATCCAGAACAGTGAAGGATGAGAAGTTGGGTTTAATAATGCAGGATAATGTATGTATCTGGAATTTCCCTTTAAATAATTGACTACTGTCTATTTATGGGTTTCCGTCCAACTTGTGGAATGAGACTGTTACCTAGCAACTAGAACAAACAGACGTGTATTTACATTATCTTCTATTATATCCTGGGATTAGAGTGACAATCCTAAGGTTTGGTATAGTGTATTTACACTCCACTTCAGTGTAAATGTTTAAAGTTCAACACAGAGAATACAGTTCAGGAGGTGAAACTAATGCCATTGCTGTGATGTGTGACCAGTAAAACCCACCCACTCCAAAGGCCCTGGGGTCACAAAGTGTCAAGCACGACTGCTGACGTAGGCTCCAGCCCACGTCCCGTCCACATAATCAAAATCATTAGGGAGATCCTGGATCAGCACTCCGCCTAGTCCTCAAACTGTCTTTCTATTTCTGTCGTGATGCATGCGTGAGGCTCCTGCAACACACAGGGACAGCTGGCGTCCATCGTTGAGGCCCACAACAGCAGCTGAGCCAGTGTGGGGCTTTGTAGTACTGAAGCCCGGAGCTAACACACACACATGCACGTACACACGCTTGCACGCACACATGTGCACTCACACACACACAAACACACATCCACACACGCGCTCCTGTTTTAGAGTTAACCCTTAACCTAACTTCTACCCCTAAACCTCAATACAATGCTAAACCTAGCATCAGGCTATTACAAGTCAGGAATGGCACAATGTACTAACACCTGATTTTATGGGTTACTGTACCTGGGAGGATGTCTGTTTTTCATTGATTCATTTTATTTGACCTGGCAAGTCAATTCGGAAAACAAATAGTTATTGACAATAATGACCTGGTGGTACAGTAGGCAAAACACCTCCTGGAGGTTGATGGGTTTGGTACTATTAGAAAAGAGACCGACAGCACAGACAGAAGACACATTGCTTCAGCACAGAACCAACAGAAAGTCAAACTAAAACCAAGCACATAAAGAACACCACTAAACTACAGAAGAAAATTGCTGACTAGGTGTGATGGGTTTGGCTTTCGCAAGTATAGTAATACACACACACACACGTACACACACACACACGTACACACACACACGTACACACATTTCATGGAAGTCAGGGTGCTTCATGGAAGTCAGTGTGTTTCATGGAAGTCAGGGTGTTTCATGAAGGTCAGGGTGTTTCATGGAAGTCAGGGTGTTTCATGAAAGTCTGGGTGTTTGATGGAAGTCAGGGTGTTTCATGAAAGTCAGGGTGTTTCATGAAAGTCAGGGTTTCATGAAAGTCAGGGTGTTTCATGAAAATCAGGGTGTTTCATGAAAGTCAGGTCAGCTAATAAAAAAGCTAATTGAAAAAAAATACTGCGAAGTTTTGCATAAATCTCAGACAAACCGAAAGGATTGGAGATGTTAGTTTAGCCTCCATTAATTTTCCCATCCAAACACATGGCCATAAATTTCCGTCTATCTCTGAGTTATGATACGTATAAATCTGGGATACAGTAACATGGGATGGAACTGCATTCAAGTATGAGTCCTAAATCAGACAATCATTGCTAACTAGCTGGGTGTTTGTGAATTGTCAGCTGTAAAATACCATGTTTGATTTATATAAATCTGTCTTTGATTGATATAAATCCACCCAATATCTGTATGACGTCCTTCATGAAACATTTTAACTAACCTTTTGTCGAGCAATATAGCTGAGATATCTTGTGCAATGTGGTATTGATAGAATCTATAAAGGTTGCTACATGGGGTTTATAATGTAGAATATATACTGGTTGCTATGTGGGGTTAATGGAATGTATACTGGTTGCTATGTGGGGTTACTGGAATGTATACTGGTTGTTTTGTGTGGTTAATGGAATGTATACTGGTTGCTATGTGGGGTTAATGGAATGTATACTGGTTGTTATGTGTGGTTAATGGAATGTATACTGGTTGTTACGTGTGGTTAATGGAATGTATACTGGTTGCTATGTGGGGTTACTGGAATGTATACTGGTTGTTATGTGTGGTTAATGGAATGTATACTGGTTATGTGTGGTTAATGGAATGTATACTGGTTGTTACGTGTGGTTAATGGAATGTATACTGGTTGCTATGTGGGGTTAATGGATTGTATACTGGTTGCTATGTGGGGTTACTGGAATGTATACTGGTTGTTATGTGTGGTTAATGGAATGTATACTGGTTGTTATGTGTGGTTAATGGAATGTATACTGGTTATGTGTGGTTAATGGAATGTATACTGGTTATGTGTGGTTAATGGAATGTATACTGGTTATGTGTGGTTAATGGAATGTATACTGGTTGTTATGTGTGGTTAATGGAATTTATACTGGTTGTTATGTGTGGTTAATGGAATGTATACTGGTTGTTATGTGTGGTTTAGGGAATATATACCAGTTGCTATGTGGGGTTAATAGAATGTAAACCAGTTGCTATGTGGGGTGAATAGAATGTATACCAGTTGCTATGTGGGGTTAACAGAATGTATACTGGTTGCTATGTGGGGTTAATAGAATTCTATTGTTTTCCTTCCGGTATCTGGCTGTTAGACATTGAATAGAATTGGAGCATATACAATAAATGAGTTGGACATCAATGATTGATTCTGTTCCTACCATCATTTTCCAGCTATTGTACAATCATATTTTATTACGGAAGAGAGTTTTTGGAGAACATTCCACATTTAACATTTCAGTCATTTATCAGATGCTCTTACGGAGAGTGACTTCGAGTTAATGCATCCGTTTTCAGATACAAAGGTGCGACAACCACAGAAATCCAGTAATAGTAGGTACATTTTTCTGAATAGAGAAGCTATCAGCAAAGTCAGTGCATGAATACCTTCCACGTCTGTTACTTTATGATGTGTATTTCACTATTTACCAAAGGATAGGCCTATTTATCCTGTGCTTCAGAAAGACTCTAAGGTACTTGTTGTATTTTTTGTTTATTATCTAACCAAAAGGTCCTTGTTTCTTCTCTGCCAGTTTTGGTCCTAGAATAATGTCTTTAACTTTACACAACCAAAATTTGTATTTTCTCTGCCAAGTTTTGATTCCAAAATATAGTTATATGTATTACTTACCTCATAAAGCCAGCAACAAATTGTCTGTTCTATCCAAAGGACTGTTGCCAAACTACAGTCATATATAGAATGACTAATGTTGCCTGTCAGGTCTCCACTCTGAGCCCACAGAACTTCCCTATGACACTGAGGTACGTGTGTTTGTGGCTGTGACTTCAGAAAGTCACCGGGCTCAATTCTGTAAAACCCACATTGGCATATTTAACGCAGTCGCTGTTATTTGCTTGGTCTAATTTACTCTTACTGACAGGTCTTGGGTATTGTATTAAGCAGGTCTGCTTTTTCTTTTTAGAAGTGAATGGATTAGGTGGATTCAGTATTTTCTTTCCATCATTCATTTTCTGTTTCTCTTTCTTTTACTTGGCAGGTTTTCTCTCCAGAATATGCCCACTGGACGGCAGCGTAATGACCCTGACGACCCTGAACCTGACCTCTTCCAGCTCTGCCTTTGTGGATCCCGGCATGTACCTGACCAACAGCTCCCCAGGCATGCAGGCCTACTCGGACTCGGCCATCCTGGCTGGTGGATCCTGGGCTGCCGGGCAGCCTTCTGACCGCCTGGGGCTGGACAACGACTCTAGCCTGGCACGGGACATGACGAATCTAACCAGGTACAGGTTAGTGGATGGACGGGACACTTTGTGTTTCTGGCGTCGAAGCTTTGATCTGAAGTCAGACTAATTCTTCATCATCGGCTGTATGCACCTGCTTTTATTGAGAAAGAAGCTCAAGAAAATTTGGCCAAGCAATGCTAACTAGCATCAGCACAATGACCTGAAGTCACAGGAACGATTTCCTGAAATATGTTTATGAGGGTTGCCTGTCGTCAGTATCTCCTATACCGCACGTTGTTTCCTGAAGATCAAAACTTTGCTTGGTATAATTTTGACCTGATTTCATTATGTCGGCGACAATTTCAAAACACACTGAACATTGTTCTTCTCTTCCTCCCAGGCCATCCAACGTGTCGCTGTTTAACACCCTGGACGACAAAGGCTACCTAGGAGGTCACACTGTCTGGCAGGTGGTCCTCATCGTTTTCTTCACTGGGTCTCTGTCGCTGGTCACTGTCGTAGGCAACATCCTGGTGCTTGTCTCTTTCAAGGTAAATTAATGTACTGACATAAAGTGCACTGATTAAATGTGCATTCGTTAGCGTAATGTGCGTTAATTAGCATTAATTACCCCATGGTTGTGGTCACTACTGAACCTTTCATGGTATTGACAACTAAATTAAATGATCATGTTCATGCTATCATAAATGATGAATCATCTTTTTTTCATCTGTCAATCTTTTGCTCTTTGGCAAATTAAGCCAGGAGATCTTATTTAAAACATTCTCAAAAGCATTTATAAAGTATAAACATTGATATTTTCAGAAACTAGCAACATTTCTGCCATTTCTGCCAGCCATAGGATTACATTTTACTGCTCTTTAACAATTTAGGTTTCAACCTTGACCACCACAGTAGCAACTCATAAACAATTCAACATAGACACTTAACTATCTTTCACATGTTCTTGCTATCCAATCAATCATCATTTTATCTACCTAATAAAATATGAATACTATCCATGCCAGCAAGCACACCATATTTACTTATTGATAATAATGCCTTCCAACTCAGCTTCTGATTGGTTCAACATTGCCTGTCAGTTATTGTGATGCTGAGTAGTGGCACTTCACTAATAAGGTTTGTCTAACTTCCAGGTGAACAAGCAGCTGAAGACAGTGAATAACTATTACCTGCTGAGCCTCGCCTTTGCTGACCTCATCATAGGTATTGTTTAGTGTTTAAATTTCTTAAGGTATTTTATTGTATTTATGAAATACTGTTAAATTTTACTTTCATGGTTTTGTTAATGCAGTGTCTCCTGTGAATGTAATGTTCGGGATTGACACGTTAGTACATTGTTCTAACTCTAACTCTAGGCACCCTCTCCATGAACCTGTACACCACATACATCATCATGAACCAATGGGCCTTAGGGAACTGGGCATGTGACCTGTGGTTGGCTATTGACTACGTGGCCAGCAACGCCTCTGTCATGAACCTGCTGGTCATCAGCTTCGACCGCTACTTCTCCATAACGCGACCTCTGACCTACCGAGCCAAGAGGACCACCAAGAGAGCCCTGACCATGATCAGCATGGCTTGGACCGTGTCCTTCGTCCTCTGGGCCCCGGCTATCCTCTTCTGGCAGTACATAGAAGGGAAGCGAACAGTGCCGCACGGAGAGTGCTACATCCAGTTTCTCTCCGAGCCCATTATCACCTTCTGTACAGCCATCGCTGCGTTCTACCTGCCTGTCACCATTATGACAGTTCTGTACTGGAGGATCTACAGGGAGACTGAGAACCGGCAGAGAGACCTGGCAGGCCTGAGGGGCTCAGGGAACAAGGCGGGGCAGGGGGGCAGCCAGAAGGAGGAGGAGGCCCAGGAGGAGGCCACTCCTATGGTCCCAAAGACGGGGAGCTCCCGGAGCTGCAGTAGCTACGAGTTGAACCAGGTCGGTCAGAAAGGCTCTGGAGGAAAGAAGGCAGTGGGCCACTTCCGGTTCTGGCCACTTAGCAGGTGGTCCAGGAAGAAGACCGTGGTGGGTGGAGAGCCAGAACACAGCAGCTCCGATAGCTGGAACAACAATGAAGGTGGCGGGGCCTCCATGGACCAATCAGATTCTGAGGAGGAGAGGGCAACAGAGTCGAGCCGGGCGATCTATTCCATTGTTGTTAACCTGCCGGGAATAAACCCAGCCCTTGGCAATGACCCTAACAATGAACCCCAGCTGACCTTTCCTGTGAACCAGGACGCTACGGAGGAGGATCCCCTCCGGCCGCCAAGGGGAAATAATAAGGAGAAGAAGATGTCATCCAAGACGAAAAGGGACAAAGAAGACAACAGCTACAACCAGCGCACCTTCTCCAAGACCCCCGTCACTTCCTCCTCCTCCATAGAGACGTCCACAAAAACCCACCCGGGGGACTCCTCCACCTCCAAGTCCCCATCCTCCGCCGCGTCCGCCCCAATCTCCATGAAGGAAGCAGCCATGGCCAAACGCTTCGCTTCCAAGGCAAGGACCCAGATCACCAAACGCAAGAAGCAGAGTGTCGTCAAGGAGAAGAAAGAGAAGAAGGCAGCCCAGACACTGTCGGCCATTTTGTTCGCCTTCATCATCACCTGGACCCCCTACAACATCATGGTGCTGGTCAACACGTTCTGCGATGAATGCATCCCCGAGGCGCTGTGGGCGTTGGGTTACTGGCTGTGCTACGTCAACAGCACCATCAACCCCATGTGTTACGCCATGTGCAACCTGACCTTCAGGAACACCTTCAAGATGATCCTGCTGTGCCGCTGGCAGGACATCAACAAGCGCAACAAGCCCCAGTTCCAGCAGAGGCAGACAGTCGCCTTCCGGAAGAAAGAGCCCTTGTAATGTCGTCCACCGGCCAGCTGTAGCATTTAACAGGCCGGCTGACCGGGCAGAGGGACTGCTGGGGGATGTCCAGATAGCAAGGCCGTGCGGCAGGCTATTCTCAAGCTGTCCACTGTGATATGAGACGTTTCTCCGGGGTAGTTTATACGTAGGAAGGAGGCGTGGCGGTCACCGGCTCAGTACAGAGACCTTGGACTTTGTGTGGGTATGATGTTTTGTACCGTAATGTGGTCCCCTCCTGTCATGCTTGAGACCCAGCGATAGAGTCGGTTGTGTTGCTACAGAAGTGCCCTACTTTTCCGGGCCCGATTTGTTACAGAAACCACAGAGCTGGACATGTTCGGTCAGGCCTCTCCGTGTTGTCTTCTACCTGGCAGAGAAGACCGAAGGACCAGTCATTAGTGGCGACACAGACAGAACAGACACGATGGACTGATCTGTGTGGCAGCCAACCCAGTGGAATGTTTCCACACATTTAAGGGCTGTCAGGTGTAACTGTTTCAACGGTTCTGAACGCGTGTAGGTACGAAGCGTCCACGACAGTCCACAGTACATCACACGGTTGCCTTCCCTGTTGGCCGACAATATTAAAACAATGAGATCAATAGGCGGCTATTAACTTTGTAAAAGTGTTGTACTTTCATGTAAAGGTGTAGTACTTTTATGTAAAGTTGCAGTACTTATATAAAGGTGCAGTGATTTCATGTAAAAGGTCCAGTACTTTCCAAGTGTCTGTGAGTGTTCTGCCCTTCTATTCCCTCTGATGGGTTTTGGTGTGAACTGTGTCAATATATTTGTTTGTCTAGAAATCTGATTCATCATGACTTGAGCCAATCACCTCTACCTGTTATTTAATGTGTTTGGCTAATATTCTGTGTGGTCAGTGATGGTTTCATCAACATGAGGTGATTACCATTGTGGTGGTCATAATCGTTGCACCTGGGGAGACATTGTTATAAATGGGGTGGCAAAATTCTGGTAGATTTTTCCCACATCAATTTTCCCAAAATCCTGGGATGGTGGGTCACGTAAGCAATCTGCAATCTGGATTTCCGAAAGGTCTGGGAGTTTTGGGAAAGGTACCAGAATGTTTAAACTCTAGTTGTGAAGCACAGAGCTGGTGTAGAAGCTGCTTATAGTATCCTGATAGCAGTGTGAGATTTTGTTTACATTCTAACTGTGGGGAGACTTCTATGGATATTTGTGTATGATGCAGTTCTATGTTTATATAATTATTATAGATTTTCTATCAAATAATATGTCCACTGTCAAACTTTTTCACATTTACACAGTAATGGACAAGTTAAATTGCAATAAAATTAAATGTAATATTGTTGTATTTGACAATTACGACAATTGGGCAAAAGGTATGACCACAGGTGTTTCTCGTAGGGTTTTCATTATAGTAATACTGCAGAATAATAATTCTGTCTATGATTATTTCAAAACTATTCAACTTGAGGAGCTTACCGGATCAATGCGCCTCAAAAGTTCTACTAGAGATTCTCCACCTATTGTTCAATACTGAGTTACACTGAAATAGTGGCCCGTACTGTTCATACGTTATACAGCTAGAGATCATGTGCCTATTATTACATACCTTTTCGGTCATGTAGTTGTACAGTAAGTGCATACTTTTTCATCCAGGCCACTTGTGGGAATCTATTCCACTCCCCTGGCATTTTGAGAGCCATGTTCTTACAAACTGAGCTACACAGAACCAGATTGAGTGTTTCATAGATCTTATATGTTTGTATAATATGCATTTAAAAATATACAGTACCGGCACATGTTATAGTGTAAGTCAAGCATTGGGTGTTGTCAATATTTTGTCCTGAAGACTGTTTCCATGTGGAGAATGTTAGGAATGCAACACCACCATCTTGTGGTTTAAATGTAGTATGTCATGTTTGTTTGTTTGGTCCCATATGATCTACATGTACCAGCATCCACCCAGGGGCGGACTTCGCTATTTCAGGGATTTCAGCTGCAACGGGGACCCAGTTGACCATGGTAATCATCAATGTGTTGAATAACACTTTGCGTGGATTCTATATTTAAAGATTTTCTGAAGTGAAACGTGTAGATGAAAGATCTATTTTACATTGTTGTCAAAAAATAAATCCTTAAAAGGTTATCTCTTCGAGAATTGGTCAGTCTTTCGGAGGTTGGGCAATGACATTTTCATGTAAACCCTAAAATAAATAGCTAAGTCCGCCCCTATGATGATGGTGGGTTTTTCCAGGCCTGTTTTGTGCTGTCATTCCACTCCCTCTACACCGTGTTTTATTTTTTAAATGAGAGGGTGGCACGTAGTTGCAGTACAGACTTGTCTGAAGAACCAGTACCTCCAGGATTCCACAGATATATTTTTTAAAACATGTGTGCTAAATTTCTTTTTCTGTTATGGGAATTGTAATATTATTGATTCTGTATTAATCATAATAGGATAATATGTTGATTTTGCTAAAATATAAATATCTGCAATCACCAAATTGCAGAATCCTGGAGAAAATGAAGAACACATTGAAAAAAACGTTGACGTGCGTGTGTTCTCAGTGGTGCCCTCTGGTGTGCTTCGCTGGAGTGATTCCCAGTAAACTGCTTAAAATCTTTGTTGATGTGAATGTATTATTCGATTTCACTTGTTGACCAGGGCATATGTTGTTGCACTTTCAGTTTTAAAAGAGTTTGAAGGAGTGTTCTATTTTTCAAATGTTAACCTTAATTTTACAAGAGAATAATACCATATTATGTATTTATCACACCCTGTATATAATGATGTGCAGGTTCATTTACGTTTTTGATTTAAGAAACTCCGGGTGTAATTGCGACTTCCAAGTGAAGCATATTCTCTGTGAACCATATAGGAGGATTCACGAATATGCTTCATCAACGTGCTGAAATGTTTGTTTCTTTGATATGCTTATTTTGTTGGAAAAAAGTTCAACTGTTTAATTGTTGTCCTCAGGGCACCATTGGAAATGTATTCCCTTGACTAAAAAGTTTAACTATTTTTCAATTAATTAATAATAAATGAATGCTTTTCCAAAACATTGTAAAGTGAACGTTTTGTGTTAGCATTCTTTCTGTTTGTGTACATTGATATAGACAAAAAAGTTTGTTTTTAAAGAGCATCTGCCCCCGCCTGATATGGCTGTGTTGAAATGTACTTGTCCAACGTGAAATGTCTTGGGAGTGTGGTTTAAAGTGAATACCTCCTGGCGTGGCGGGGACTCAGCGAACGGTCAACTGCTTCAAACACAATCGTACAAATCATATACGGTTGTACTTTTGTCAAGGGCAGCGACGTAGCCGTTATTGGTGGAAACTGTTCAGCAATGGTCACAAGTAGGCACTATTAACCGCTAACGTTTGTAATGCTCGATCTCAAATCTGGTCAATGTCATGCATTTAACATCCATTTAGGCATTTCGTTCAGCTTCAAAAAGTGATATCACTATAGTGTGATATCTAGCCACAATTAGGATTAGCTACAATTAGTGAAAATGCATTTCGTCTGAAAAATTAAAATAATCAATTGCAAGACGCACAAATATAAACAATGTTATCATGCCACATTTTTATGTACTAAATTATTTAATTACTGTTTTTAATTATACATGTTCGGACAATATCCCAACATTGTTATCTTATTCTACTCCAAATATCACATTAATTTACTAATTATAGTCGTCTTCAAAATGATTACTTTTATTCTAAAGGTGAAACTCAAATTCCACTATTGTGGCTAAATCTGATTGTGACCAGGTTCGAACAAGTCAGATTCACGAGCCTGTCGAGCCGGGTCGATTTTGAGGCGAAGCCATGCCTAACGTGGCTAGGACGTTAACAGATTTGTTATTTAACCCGCCAACCTTGCTTTATGGTTACGCAATCACGCAGACTGCTCGTTTTCAATAAGAGTTGATTGTTGCTGCATTTACTCTTTTTAATGATACAACTTTTGTGATCTTTTGTTTTTAGGTCTGAGTTGATTTGCAGTATTTTCCGCAGGATCTCTTTTTCCAGTGGTTAATCTAACTCACAAGACTGGTACAAAATAGAAATTCGATTACGGTATAGGTATGCTTCACCTTTTCTGAATTAAAAGTGATTGGACATGGGATGAATTTTGTAAATACATCGGATAACACACTGCTATGAATTGATCGTCCCCTTCCCTGCATAGGGAGTAGTGTGCAATTTGGGTGATTTGATAGATAATGCGGTCTGATAATGTTTTTATTCTGTTTGGTCATGTTTAAGAAATCCATAGTCTTTTATGTTATTCAATTTTAACAATGATATAATTGACTTCTGGTACTAAGCCATAACATCTGATGCTTGCAATATTTTATATGTTAAAAATGTAGCTACATTTGCTTGGTTCGTTTTCACCGGATTGACACAAACTGCATGTTCAGTTTTTTATGATAGTTGATTTAATGTTTTTGTTCCCAGTAAACCACCATTGAAGTCACTCATTTAAATTACCAATCATTTGAAGGATTTTTAGATGTGTCATTTTATCACAGGAGAATAAAGTGTAATACTGTGAAGTTCCACTGAGTGTCGTTTCCTGTCAATATTTATTCTGTCTACGGTCCGACACACATTTATGAATAAACTACACATACACACGTGGGTGCGCGCACACGACGTGTAGCTAATGTAGATCGCACTACAGACTTGTATTTAATAATTTTCTAAAACTTCTCTCACATTTTTAAAAAACAACTATTTTGCCAGATAAAAGGGAATCCAAATGTATTACATGTATTCAGTGCATAAAACCTTATTTAAATGTAATTTCATAACATTTGGAAATATTTGTTTTACTGTAGTGGTGTTAAAACTCCAATCCGGTTAGGCTGCTAAAATAACTGCATAGTGAGTTATCATTAAATCACGATTATGTTATATTTAGATTTTGTGTTCGACATAGGATAAAGATGTGGCTCGATAAATGGTTTATTGAGAAGATCGTCGGAATTTGCACAGAAATAATCTGTTTTAGCGGTATACAGACATTAGTAGCGTTCGATGTGTGTTCTATCAAATAACCACTAGATGTCAGTATTGAAGTGAGTCTAATTCACAATCTGCGTCAATAAATATCTCTGATTAATTAAAAAGTGCCTTTTACGTTGATACTTTGTTCAAGAGCACAACTCAATTAATAAAATGTGTGCCCGAATTCTGAAAACTGAGCACACCAAACTTTATTTTACAAATTATAAATGACATGACCACAGATCAGAACGTGTCCCAGAAAGCCTGTAAGAAATCAAATAGCTGATTGAAGGGCGTGTTTTATGAATGATGTTGGTCGGTTGCTGCAAACCTCTTGAAGGCAAAGTTAAGTGAGTAACACATTTTAATTCATAAGGCAAATATTTATGTAAAAACCTAACTTTATCTTCACATGATCCCAACACCACTCGCCGCAAATTGGTAGTAGTATTAGAATGTGTTTGGTATGGCACTGGTTGACCTAGCTTAGGACACCACGCAATGCAAAACGTTTTTTTATTTTTGTTTTACTTCATTTCTATACAGGTAAGCCAATTGAGATCCAGTTCAAATAATGACGACCTGACCAAAGGCATAACGATTTCCAGACAACGCTAATTTACCCATAAGGACAATCGAATACACAATACATGTACTAAAACCCGACAAAGCTGTAGTCTAACTTTTAAGTATGACGGTTAAAGCTGTATGCACACGCTGTTGAATATATCGTGTGCTTAGGGAGGATGAACACAATTGATTTATTTAGCTAGAAGGCCAGGCTGTTATGCTTGTGGTTAGAAAACTTGAGCAGTAACTTGAAAGGGGTCTGCTCATTTTAAGACGTGGGGAGTGAGAAAATCTTTAGGTAATTTGTATTCCAGTAAATAAAGGCGTTATTGCTGTAGTAAGACTACATTGCTACAATAACTGTATACGAATTAGATAAACTTAGGATTTGTCTTCATGTTCCTGACTATTTGAGACTTCAGAGCTCAGCTTTGCTTCTGTTCTTACTTTTTGCCATGTTGTGACATTTTTTTAGTAATTTTATTGACACTGACAGACACAGCAGATTCCAAAAGCAAAAACGAAACCTAGAATCGAAAAGACTAGACCCAAGATGACACCGAGCTGTTATGCCTGCACAAATCTGTTAAAGCCCACGGCTATCCAATTGTCCCAAGACATTTGGTGGCTTTGTATATACATATATGTTTAATGTACTTTTCTTTTTCTCCAGACACTTTCCGTGAGCAAAGTAGCGAGAGGAGCTGAACCAGTTACCATGCGTACCATCCAGACTGTAGAGAACCAGGTCCCCATGCTGAGGGAGAACATCGTTAGAGCAGCCTTCACCAGGAGGACATTGGCTGTATCCAATCTGAATAGGAACAACCACTGTCCCCGTCACAAGCCCATTCACAGCCCCCATCACAGCAACACTCCCTATCACACCCCACGACAAACTCCCAGACGAACCCCATATTATAATCCCCGCCAAACTCCTCGTCAAACACGCCGCCTCAGTCCCGGGCGCACGCCCCGCCTCAGTCCCGGGCGCACGCCCCGCCTCAGTCCCGGGCGCACGCCCCGCCTCAGTCCCGGGCGCACGCCCCGCCTCAGTCCATGTCGAACTCCCTATCAAACTCCCTATCACACGCCCTGTCAAACTCCCTACCACAGCTCTTATCAAACTCCCTACCACAGCCACTTAACACATCATAGCGACACTCCTCTCTACAGCCCCTACCTCGACCTGAAGCCCCAGCAATACCTCAGTCAACTACCTCAGCCCCGCAACAACGCTCCTCTCTACAGCCCCTACCTCGACCTGAAGCCCCAGCAATACCTCAGTCAACTGCCTCAGCCCCGCAACAACGCTCCTCTCTACAGCCCCTACTTCGACCAGGAGCCCAACCTGAGTCCGTCTCCCCCAGAGCCATGCTCTTCCATTCCCTGGCCGTGTGCACAGTGCAGGCAGCAGACAGGATGCTCTACTGAGCATGTCGGCAAAAAACCTGTTTTCACCGAGTCTGTCCCTGTGGTCCCTGCAGGCTCCTCCCCCTCCCGCTGCTCCTCCAGAAACGCCAGGCTCTGCTCGTTGTGCTGGGGCCCAGTTGGACGGGGAGAGAGGGAGAGGAATCAGAAGCATGAGTGGGAGGGGGGAGGGGCAGCGCAAGAGCAGAGGAGAGAGCATGCGCGGGGAGGAGAGAAAGAGCATGCACGGGGAGGAGGGGGAGCAAGGACGCAGGCACAGGGAGGGGGAGGGAGGGCGCAGGCGTACGTCTCCTCAGCATCGTCGCTCCTCTCGTCGTCGTCACCGGAAAGCAGCAGCATCGACCCGCGATCCCCGGGCACAGCCTCGCAGAGACCACAGAGACGGCACAGCAGCAGGGAAAACCGTAGCGCTCGCACTCGGTGGCATGGCTTTAGCCTCAGCACCAGGGTCAAAGAGAAGTGGAGGCTGAGATCCATCGCCATGGGAAACCAGGAGGGGAAGCAGAAGCGGGGGAAGGAGGGGGAAGGATGCGGGCAGAACGCAGCGGACGATCCGATCGGAGGGCCTCGCGACACCGACGGCACAATGAAAGGGTTTCAAAACGGCAAGAAATCCCAGGGAAAACAGTGCCGAGCGGAGGAGAAGACCAAGCGGAAGAAGGAGAAGGAGTCCAGGTCCTCCATGTTCTCCATCCGGAAGAGGAAGACTCTGAAGGGGAAGGGATCAACTGGAGGGTCCAGGGAGGATGTCCTGTCCTCTCAGAATGAGCTGGACTCTGCTCACTCCATCAACACCAAAACACCAGACCTGTCTCTGTCGGCAGACGAGCTGGGCCAGTCGGACACAGAGGGACCGCCAGAGCATGCTGACCGCGGTAGTCACAGGCAGATGACAGCGAGCACGCAGCTCGCGGCGAGGACTCCAGCTGACCCGGACAAGCGGGAGGGAAAGGAGGACGGACAAAGGAAGAAGAGCAGCTCCGGATCGGACACGGATATCTATAGCTTTCACTCTGCTGCAGAACAAGAGGATTTGCTCGCTGACATCCAGCAGGCAATTAGGCTGCAGCAGGGGGTGATTATCTCCACCGCTGAGCTGAGTGAGGAGCTGGGTTGGGGAGAGGCGTGGAGGAAACGAAGCCCTGATGAGGTTATAGCTACACCCAGCCCCCCTGCACAGAGCCCTACCGAGCCTCCCTCTGCCCCAGAGGCGGCCCCTGTCACTCGCAGGGAGAGCGGCCTGCTGTCCAAACTGCGCCTGTCCCTGGATGGGCCGCAGGAGGAGGCAGAGGAGGAGGTGGAGACAACAGCCCCCTCTGCTACCAAGGAGCTAAATGGGGAGCTGAAAGGGGCTGAAACAGAAACGGCCCTTTGTGCCTCCTCTGGGACAAAGGAGGCACTGGAGGAGGTTTTGAGCTACCATGAGGAGAACGGTAACAATAAGCCCCTGTTTCACCCTCCCACCGCCAAGGCAGTTACCAAGACAACCAGCACTACCAGCTTCCCAGACCTCACAGCCTCTTTCGAGAGCGCCGTTGAGTCTCCCCTCAGAGACAGGGAGGTGTTGGAGGAGGTGGAGGAAGGGGAGGAGGTGCTGGAGGAGGACCTAGACATGGCGCCCCTATCCGCCGATAGCCTCAGTCACAGCGATGCGACGACCAGCCACGAGGACCTGTGCCCGAGTGCCGGCAGCACCTCCGAGGCCGAGGGGAGGGTCAGGGCCTGGGTCGGTGCCGGGCTGGGGGTGGCGGTCAGTGCCGAGTCCCTGGAGTGTCTTGGCCGGGTCGACCCGAGCTGCTCCGAGCCCGACGACGACAACCCGGTCCTTCAGCGTGGGAGCGGCGGCGTCTTTTCCAAATGGCCGTCTCAGGAGAGCCCCTGTCGGGCCACGCGCCTCTTGAAATCCGCCCGGTCCTCCGCCCTCCCCTCGCCCAACCACTCCTCCACATGCTCCAGTCCCACGGTCAAACCCTACCCTCCCATCTACCCCTCCTACATCAAGACCACCACCCGACAGCTGTCTGGCTCCGGCTCCCCGTGCCCCTCGCCCTCCCAGAGTCCCCTGTTCCGTAGGCGATGCCACAACCTGGGCCACCGCACAGAGAAGCGCCGGCTCAGGCGGGCGCGCTCCCACAGCATCGCCGGCCTGCCCAGCCGGTCTTCAGACTGGACCGAGGAGCTGGCGAGGGAGCGGCCCGCCAAGGCTGGGTCTGCAGACTTTTTGGAGGGTTACGGGGGGTCAGAGGACAGGCTGAGGGGGGGCAGTCAACCCCTGTGTGCCACGCGGAGGTCCTCCTGTGGTCAGGTGTCTACCTGCAGCTTCCATGATGTCTTCACTGGTGAGTTGTTGTTGTTGTCGTCGTCGTCGTCGTCTGCATCAAAGCTATTCTGTAAACAAAGCTGTTGTTTTTACACCTCCCTGCCCTTGTGCTTGTGTTGCCGGTTGCACATTTTGAAGTTTCAGTTTCATACAAACAACCTCATCTCCTTCCGCCCCAATGGATCCAGTCATCTTCAGCAGCCATCTGTAATCAGATTAGTCTTATTTTAATCACTTTCATTATTTTGATAACTATGATTTTGTTTCCCTCTGAGCACTGATGTTATTGAATCTATCTAAACATTTCTACATTTCTGATTTAGTACGGTAGGGTATTTGGCGTTGACCGTTGATGTTCGTTGCATCTCTATGTACGTAGCATAAACAAACGCCAGTGGCTATTGTGTGTTTCGGTCAGTTGGCAGAAAGGGACTCTCCAATTCAATGTTGTTTTTGTCCAGAAGTGTTTTACAGTCTTTAGTTGCTAGCTAGAGGATAATTCTATCAGCCAGCTACTAGCTCAAACTGGGCTCAGGGTAATTGTGTTGTCATGTTACAATGTGCTACTTAACAGTATATTATGTTACAGATTTGCGAAAACATATTAATTGTCCTCTCAAGAGGTGTGGTTTGGGAGCTTGGCCGTTTCCCAAAACACATTTGTTTTAGGGCCCGTAGTGCTCTATCTAGGGGCAAGGGTGCCATTTGGTATACATCCCTAGTCCCCCTTGGAGGGCAGGCTATTTGGCATTGAGAAGGCTTGAGAGGCAGTTTTTATTTTTAGCACACAACACTAGTCCCTGATTTGAACACACAGTGTACATAGAGCACACTGCTTCACTCAGCCAGGAGCATTGGGGATGGCTTTTTACCCCAGGGAACAGAAGACACGCCATTATGAAGTGGTTCCCGGTATATCCTTCATGCTACCTTACACCATTCAGAAAAATCCTGTGTAGCATTTAAAATGCATTAGACTTCCAGCTGGAAGGGAATGCTAAAGGTTGAGATGCTTGTTTGTTGTGGCTGGATAGCGTTCTAGCTGGCCGCCCTAAGGTGGGACACACAAAGACTCACTCCGCTTTGCCTGGCTTGTCAGTAACTGGGGACGAGTGACGAAATGTTCTGACTATGCCAGCGTTTGTGGCTCCATTTGGAGTTACTGACGTCTGTCCCCTCTGGGTCACTGTAGAAGGGAAGTGTTGGGTGAGTGAATCAAGTCACCTCTATGAATCCCCTGTTTTTAAATGAGTCGAGCAAGGTGATGACAGAAGAGTGATGTTCGGAACATGGCTAAAGCCATTACTCACGTGTGTTTTCATGTTCATCACTCGCTTTCTGCGGGGTCAGCCTGGGTCTAGAAATGCTGCTCCAGAGCTTTTTCAGGTTTGGATGCAAACAATTCACTCAAAGGTGACATTGGCTTGTTAACAAGAAATGAGTCTATTGAATTAAATGTTATCCTGTGTTAGATGGAACTGAAAGCCATTACTGCACCAAACATCTGTCACTCCCGTCTTCCTGTGCCACTAAAGAGCTCGGGGGATTTTGTCAGGCCTGCATATTGGCAAATGAAGAGCAGGCAGATAAATAAAAAGCAGTGTTTCCATTTAAATGAATTTAATATTTAGCTTGAGCTGTATTATACAGCTGTTGTTTTTTTTGGAGTGTCAAGCTGCACACAGACACACACACACACACACACACACACACACTCAATACACACTCTTTCTATGAGCTGTTGTCTGTGGCTGTTGGATAGTTGTATGTTTTTGTGTGTGTGTGTGTGTGTGTGTGTGTGTGTGTGTGTGGTGAGGGGGGTGTTAGACAGCATGCTGCATTACATCAATAGGAATAACAAGCCTCTTGGACACTGCCCCCCCCCATCCCCGTCTCTAGCCTCTGTCTGCATAATGCAATGCAGGCTTCTAATGTAGTGCGGAAATAGCTTATCAACAGCACTTCTTCTTTTTGAATGGCAGCTTCGATTGCCCGGGAAGAAACCTGGCTGACAGAACAGCACTGGGCAGCGTTCTGATTACCTCACCGTGGGCTGTACCTTAAGCCTCTTTTCTGATCATCTGAGGGGAAAACAACGGTCGCTTTATATGCTTGTCGAGCACTGGAGAGACTAACACATACTTGACTAGAAACTGCCAACTGCTGGTTGTTAAACCAAGCCTGATAAATGAGAGAATTTGTGACAGGCTGGAGTTTTTAATTACTCTGATTCGGTCACATAATTAATTTGCTCATCCGTGTATCCTGGGAGAGTTATAGTCTCTGATCTAGTAGCGTGCTGTGTTTCATCAGAATGGCTCCAGGTTCACAGTGTCAGTGTCATAATGTTAATTCCTGACTAACTGAACTAACAGTTCATGAGCTGCTCTGTGACCCCCCCTCTAAAACAGCGCTGTCTGAGCTATCCAACAGAGGGCCCCGTGTCTACCGGTTTTCCCTCTTAATCGGTGTCCGTAATCCTGCCTAGGTAATGATGGTCCAACCTCAGATCCTTTGCCGTCAAGCTGTTTTCCCTTTAATCCACAGAGAGACGTGAGGAGCTTCTTGCTCCAGCTTCTTAAGCAGCGGCTCACTCCACAACACTAGCTCACAGGCAGTGGGATTTACAGACGTGACGTGCTGAACGCTGCAAGGATTCATTAGGGCTTATGCTTAACCGTTCCCTGTTCTGACAGTCCGATATCTGTTCTAGATGATAACGCGTCCATCTTTATAATGCTGCTCCTGAGCAGAGCCAGTCTAACCCGTCAGTGAGTCGGAGCAGAGCCGGTCCAACCCGTCAGTGAGTCGGAGCAGAGCCGGTCCAACCCGTCAGTGAGTCGGAGCAGAGCCGGTCCAACCCGTCAGTGAGTCGGAGCAGAGCCGGTCCAACCCGTCAGTGAGTCGGAGCAGAGCCGGTCCAACCCGTCAGTGAGGACCGTGCCATACAACACACTGCTGTTGTAGTTAGGAGGCCATTGACTCCATGCTTATCATTGGCCTTGTTAGGATGTTAGGACTCCCAAACGTGCTCACTGTTGTCTGTGTAGTGCACTACATTCAACCAGAGTCCTGGCCGTGTCAGTAGGGTACCGTTTAAGACAGGCTGTGACCGTAGACAAACAGTAGGGCTGTTATGAGGCCATTTATCATTGCTCGAATGAACCCAATGGCCCGGCGTTAATATGCGACCTGGGCTCTGGTCCGTGTCGTCTACATAACAGTATGTGCCTCCTGTCTTCACCCAAATCCTAAACTCCTTGAAGTTGTTGTAAAGAATCCTCACCTACAGACATTCGTTAATCCGTATGTCATGTGGATTTTGTACAACTGGAGGGGAGTCATCCAGATGATTATGACTCATTCCCTGAGTTAAAGATAGAACTGTGAATTAACTAAGCACTTGTTATTCAATACAGTGGATTCTGGAGTGTTTGACTGGGGGTCTGGAACACACACACACACACACACACACACACCACAATACTGATGTCAGCAGATGCAACAATAGAATGCTTTAATTGGGTGCTTTGAGTGGGATACTAAGCTGTCTTGTACATTTCTATTAAGCTGTGACAGTTATCTGTGCAGTTTGGCACTGTTTGATTTCACGGTGAATTGAAGCTAGGCAGTAAACAGTAAAATCGGTGCTGGCGGGCCTGTCAGGGCGGGCGGGCCTGTCGGTGCGGGCGGGCCTGTCGGTGCGGGCGGGCCTGTCGGTGCGGGC